>MU835063.1:0-42096 GCA_029204225.1 Diphasiastrum complanatum | reverse complement strand
TCTCTCATCACTCCTTCTATCTCTCTACCTCTCTCTATCTCCCTTCTCTCTCTCTTGCTATGCAGGTGTGCACAGGCGGCTCCCAGTGAATGGAGCCCTATACTACAATCAGCTACAAGTCTACCAAGGACTCAATGAATGAATGTACACAAACCTCACCATAGGCTATATCTGAGTAGCTCGCCTATCTCCCAAAGATACTGATGATGATTGGCCTCTCCTACATCCCATGTAGGCTCATCTTCCTGCCAACTCTGATTTGACCAGTATATAGGCCTCCCACCAAGGAGCCTATCTCATCAACACATCCATCATAGCGTCCAAGCCAAAGCAAATGCAAACTAGATCCACTATTGTGATGAATAACTCACCCACAATTCATAGCATATCAGGTAGGATAGCTCCAGAACCCTGTACCTTGTACCATCTGATCACCAAGTATCCATTACCCGCTGATAGCTCTCCAAGAGTCTGTCCACCTATAGTGCAACTAGACTCCAACTGGATCTAACCAAAAGCTACATCTTGCTTACCAAATAGATGATGGATAGAAATAACATGTGACGCCAACTTAGAGACTACCGTGCATATAATCATGCAGCTCACATGATCACTCGCCGAAGTATCAGCTGTCACTCCCTGAGCAACCATCTCCATCCATGCTGGCTCACAACCATGGTCATGTTGGATCCACATCACCCCATAATGCTCTCCATGCCCTCAGGATATGTACCACCATAGGTACACTCCATGCCACCTACCTCTAAGTAGGCATGACCCATCCCTGGTCATCACATGATGCACCAGCTGAAGAACATCATCCATACATCAAATGACATATCATACCCGAGCAACTGTAGCATCTCCATGAGTGCCACCCCTATGGACTCGTCATCCACATACTATGCTCACCTGATGTCTCCGATCCTGGTCACCATCCTGCTAGACAAGCCGAACTCCAAAGCATCACCTGCTCCACCTGGCTCCTAGCATCTGCTCGCTCTCCCTGGTTATGTGCCATCTGACACCATGACAACGCAAGCATATCCCTGAGTCGTCGCTCACGGGATCCCGAGACCATTGTCTCTTTGATCGTATTGAGGTATATGGCTCTGAGTGACCTCCTCTAGGTTTATCCCTGATCTCACCACTTGAGAATCTGCACCATGAAAATTCTAACATATGTGCCAAGCCTAGACTCCTGCAAATACAGCCAAATGCATGAAAGCTATAGGTAGCTTATCCACGTCCGTGATGGTAGATGCCTCTCCATCGATGCCAATGTCCAAAACTGGCCCCCTGCTGTAATGCCATCCTATACTCCAAATTGAGCACACCATGAAGTCCTCGCCATAAGTGTCCCCTGCAGTAGATCGCTAGCAAAACACCCATCATAGTGTTTGCCCTTCGATCACACCCCATGCAATCTCCATCAGTTCTCCAACCTAGAGCTGGCTCCCAAAGCTTCACGCTTTGCCCATTTGTGTTTGCAGTGTTCTGACTCCATCATGAATCCCACCTGTAAGTCATGTCCATGCCAATGACTCAAGTCCAATATGAAATAGCTACTCCTTGATGTTCATACCATGTCATCCTGCAATGCTATCCCTACCAGGTATCCCAATGTCATCCCTGATCATAAAATCTGAGTATCTACCCTGTAGGGACCACCTATATTCCCCCAAGCTAGCTCCTAGCTACTCCTGTGAATGGTTCCAAACCATTCCCTGAAAATACACTGAGATGTAAACTCCAAAGCCACCATCAAGTTTCTCACATGACTGTGCATGCCAATATCCCTCCAAGTGAACTTGTGATATCTTCCATGGCCCAAACCAAATGATCTGCACCTTGCCATCATTGGAATCTACATCCCTGATGTAATCCTGATATGGCAAATTGATTTGACTTATCCAAATTGGCAATTGAGGTGTATCTCCTCGATGACAAACCTGATACACTACTCCACAACTACAATGGCTTGATCAAAATTGACTTACTGACTGCAAAACCGCAAAATCATCACACTCACCACTTGCCAAGAGCATCCAAAGTGTGATTACTGACCTGTTCTTCATCCTCTGCATGTCCCACACACATCTCGTCCAATGCAAGTCCGCTATCTTGCCCAATGGCTTCCAACTGGCACCACCTAGCACTTCCATCACCCGTGACCGCCAAAATGTGTGTACCTCCAAGCTAGCCCATATTTCTCTCCGAACAATAAATTTTCAAGCTACAGATGGAGTTGAACCTGATCACAAGAATTTTTCACCTGTAACCGGCATACCATGCCTACCTCTCACCTGTGATTGCTTGCTCTCTCAAAATTGTCGCCAATGATGAGTAGTCACGCTGTCAAACTGCACTTCCGTCGCCAATACTAGCTTTCTCCATACAAATCCTCTACCATTCGCTCCCATACTGCATTTACCACTTCCAAACACCCTGTTACCCTGTCAGGATTAAGTAATAATTGTGGAAAAAAGTACAAAAAGGACCAAGAGTGGATCATAATCTGATCCTAGAGAGGGATTGGTTGTCAGATTACTTGATCTATCAATCTACTTGAGATTAAGATCAATCTAGATCAATTCTAGACACAAAATCATAACAAGAACAATCATTAATTGAAGGTAGGTGTACTTTCTGGTTTCACAAGTGTGAAACAATGTTTGAGTACGGACTCCAACCTAAAAATCGAGTACACATTGATAGAACCAAAACAATCAAAACAAATGTAGACAAATGGAGAGAATCACTCAAAATTGCTTCCAAAACCAAGATTGGTGTCTCACAATGATTATGGCCAAATGTGGCTCTATATATACAATAAGTGGAAGCTCATGGTACTGATCATCCTTCTGATCCCACATGTGTGAAGGTGCTTTGTCATATGATGATTCATCATGCAGAACTGACACTTGGACAAAACCTTCTATTTTGAGCACTTTTGGTCCATTTTCCTTCTATATGGAGATCTACTTGGAAATCTTCTAGAAGTCAAAATTCACCTACTTCAGCTTATTCCACACGTGTGAGCTGTCCTCTACACATGGGATATGAACCTAAACAAACTATTTGGCTCATGCAATCAATAGATTGATGCTTGTGTCATATATCTAAAAAAACTACTTTTTGGCCATTTTAGCCACTAGAACTTTAATTAAATCATATGTATAACATATATGATTATGGTACATGACAAGTACACTAGTTTCACACATGGGAAGAGGCTGCACACATGTGTGTTTATCTATATACAAGATTTTTAGCCTCTACCAAGCTTATTTTTGCATTTTTCACACTCCTCCTCAAAAATCTAGCTTGGTAAATCTAGCTTGATGGAAAACAGGATGATCTTGAACTTGACTCCATGGGCTGAATTGGTCTTTGCTGGTTCAAAAGGTGTAAAGATCAGCCAATGAGCTTGATGTTGATCTGAAATCACCATATCCATGATAGTGCTTCTTTGATGTTGACATCTTTGATGAGCTTGAGAGCTTTGCACCATCCTAGCATCTCTAAAATTGATTCCTTCCAATTTTCATATAGATGCTTGACCTTGAGGCTTGCTCCACATGAGATATGCTCGCTCCTCTTTCCCTTGAAATGTGAGCCACATGGGTTCAACCATGTTTCTTGAGTTTCTTTTTAAAATCACAACTTGAGAAGGTCTCTCCTCCTCAATCCTTGGCACACTTGAACCTTGAGATGACTCCTTAAAATCCTCTTCATGATGCTCCTTCTTGATGGAAATCTGAGACCTCCATGTCTCATAATGATCACAACAAGTATGACCATTCAATGTGCACTTCCTATGATTATCAAGATTACTTATGCTAGAAACATAAGTCCAAAAATCACCACAACTTGGCATGATTTTTCCAATATTGAAATCAAAAGGTATTTCCATCTCAATAAGGCTAACTATTATTTTGGATATAAGTGTCCACTTTGGATGCTTCACTTATTCTCATAAGAAGTTTACAACTTGCCTTTAGGATTGAAAACATACAATTTTTATCTTTATGAATGAACACATCATTCATGATCTTATTGAAACCAAAAGATCCTACATTATAAAGATATTTCCATTTCCTTGACTTCATAACTAATGTAAGCTTACAAGGAAAACATATTTTGCTATCTTTTAAGGCATCACACTCAACTAGTATTGCCTTAATCCACCTTTGAGATACAAAAATCTCTTCAAAGCAAAATGGTTCTTCATAAGTTGACATGATAGCATAAATGAAACTATTTTCATTTTGTGATTGTTGCTCCTTATTCTTGATTGATTTCTCTTGGATCATAACAATAAGTTTGAACTTATCTAAAGTTCCAAGCAAAATACTTTCCAAAGACATAAAATAAATCCAAGTTACTTTCATGAAAGTGACATCTATCTTTACATCTTGAACCAAACAATGCACTTCCAAATGAAAAATTTTAAAAGATTTGACATGTGTTGTGATGGACTCTTGAAGACAAATCTTGCAAGTCCTTGTGAGACTCCAAGCCTCATTCACCTTTCCTTGGACTTGTCCTTCTTGTATTTGCATTTCGAACTTGAAGCTCCATCATTCTCCTCGTCCCCCTTGCTTTGGTTCTTCTTAGATGGATTGGTTTTCTTTTTGTAACATCTTGAGGAAAAATATCCTTCCTTGCCACAAAGGTTGCACTTAGGATCCTTTCTTTCCTTCAATAGGATGCCACCTATTGATGCTATGTGAATAAAAACTTGTGATATGATTCTACAAATGTAATTTGTGAATCTCAAGAGACTAGATTTGAACATCTTCAACAATCTAGAAGGACCTACAAAAGATCTAGCTCACAAACCTAAGAATCAATCTTCACACTAATGACTAGTTACTTGGAAACTTTGCTTTGATCACTAAGACAAAAGCACACAATCTTTGAATCAAATCACTAAAGAAATCAGATCCAATTTCCTATTGGACTTATCAAATACCAATGACTCTTTCTTTTGAAAGTTGAAATGGATATGATCAAGGAGGAGTATGCTTTAGGCCTACCGAGGTCTATTGGGAAGGAAAACAAGGTTTGTGAAGCTTGTGCTTTATCCAAGGCACATAAGAAGGTGTTTCCTAACCTCATCACAAAGTCATCTCATCCTCTTGAACTCATACACTCGGATGTGCACATTGCTAGCACCAAATCTAATTTGATACTTTTGTAAAGTTCAAGCTGTTTGTGGAAAAACATCATAATCATAGCATCAAGATTCTTAGAAGTGAAACAAGAACCAAAGAGGATCCATCTTCCACAAGAGGGATCATGCTTGGATATGCAAGCTCAAGCAAGGGCTACAAAATCTATCTCCCATCCTTGAACAAATTTGTTGTTTCAAGGGATGTTATATTTGATGAACATCATATGCATATGCTTGAAGAAGGCTCAAGTGCTCCAACAATCAAGAAGAAGATGGCCGAGGAGCAAGATCTTGATTTCGACGAGGAGCTCATGGAGGTGCAAGCACCAAACCCACCTATCACACCAAGAAGATCTTCAAGGGCAAAAGTGGAGCCATCAAGGCTCACATATCAAGGCAAAGGGCAGCAAGTTGAGGGTATCTCATCAACTTCTTATGCTTTATCTAGTTTTGAAGAACCATCTAATGTTGAAGATGCATTGAACTCCAAAGAATGGTATAAAGCTACGTTGGATGAGTATAATGCCTTGATTGAGAATGAAACTTGGTTGCTTGTTGATGGACCTCAAAGGAATGTAATAGGATGCAAGTGGGTCTTCAAGCTTAAGTTGAATGCAAATGGGAGTGTTAACAAACATAAAGCAAGATTAGTTGCAAAAGGTGATGCTCAAGAGAGAGGGATAGACTATGAGGAAACTTTTGCACCTGTGGCCAAGATGGTCATAATAAGGCTAATCATTGCACTTGTATCACATTTTGGATGGATCCTATGTCAAATGGATGTCTCTAATGCTTTCTTGAATGGTTTTTTGGAAGAAAATATCTATATGGAGCAGCCACAAAGGTTCATAAAAAATGGAATGGAGGACAAAGTATGCCATCTCAAAAGAAGCATCTATGGCTTGAAGCAAGCCTCAAGATCTTGGAATTCAAGATTACATTGCTATCTTATTTCACTTTCTTTTGTTCAAAGTGAATATGATCCCACTCTTTACATTAAGTTTGATGATGTTGGTATTGTATTTTTATTCATTTATGTAGATGACATCATCATTAGTGGAAATAGTGTTGATGGTATTGAAAAAATCAAGATAGATCTATCCTTAGAGTTCAAGACGGTAGATCTAGGGTGTCTTCACTTCATCTTAGGCATAGAGGTACTTAGAGGATATGATTTTATCTTTATAAGTTAAGCAAACTATGCTCAAAGTCTTTTGAAGAAGTTTAAGATGGAAGTATGCAAAAGTGTTGACACACCAATGGAGCAAGATGTAAAAGTGCCAAATGAAGATGATAAAAGATCCTTCATGGACATCACTTTGTTTAGGCAACTTATAGGCTCATAATGTGGATCACTATAACTAGACCATATCTTAGCTTTACTGTATGTAGGTTGAGCCAATCCATGCAAAAGCCATTGAATATCCATTGGAAAAAGGCTAAGAGGATTCTAAGATACATTTCGGGTACATTGGATTTTGGGATTCTATATAGAGGAGATGTGATTAACCTTCATGCATTTAGTAATTCAGATTTTGTAGGGGACAAGAGGGATAGGAAATCAACAAGTGCCTATTCAACTTTCATAGGAGAAGGTGTGGTTTCGTGGCTTTCTAAAAAGCAAAAAACTATATCTCTATCTTCAACCGAGGCCGAATACAAAGCTTTGACAACCACTACAAAGGAGGTACTTTGGATCAAGAGATTATTGGTGGAGCTAAAGATCATGGATTCAGAGGAGGCACCAATCATCTACAATGACAATATATCAGCCCAACACCTTGCATCTAACCCAATCTTCCATGCAAGATCTAAGCACATGAGATATGCCATCACTTTGTGAGAGAAATGGTGCAAGCCAAGGAGATTGCTTTGGAGCATTTCCAAGCAATGAATGTGTAGCTGATCTACTTACTAAACCACTTCAAAAGACACCTTTTATGAAGTTCAGATTATCACTTGGAGTGATTAGTAAAGCAATGATTGAACCAAGCTAGATAGTGAGGAGGAGTGTTAAAAATTCACAATTCTAGCTTGACTAGTTTTGTTCATATGACTTGTAAATAGTTAGATGGTCATGATGTGGCTTGTCACACGTGCCAAATAGCATAGGATTCCATTCATAAGGATGTTCTCAAGTAGACCTAAGTGATAAAACCTTTGGAATGAGTCCAAATCATGCTTAGATACAAGAGAGAAAAAGTTGAAGCTATTTTTGGTAATTTTTACATTGGTGAGGGATCTCCAAGATTCCAACCCTAAATTGGTAGGGATGAAAGATCCACCAAAATTAGCATTAGGGATAGGTTTAGGGCTACTCATACCTGCCCAAAACCGTGATGGATCATGTATATATAGGTGATGATATCTCGATAAATCAATCAAGCAATTTCATGATTTTTCTCTCATATTGGTGCAATTGCTCTCTATGTTCTTAATTCTTTGAGTACTTGTGATTCCTAATCATTATAGGATTGATTTTTCTTTCATATTGGTGCAATTTTTCTCTATGTTCATAATTGTTTGAGTTCTTGTGATTCCTAATGATTACAAGATTGAATGTAGGTATGGTGTATAGTACTCAGCTTGTGGGAGGCCGTACTTTCACACGTGTGAAGGCTTCTTTAAGGATTTGGGCCATTTAGTGAAGTTCAAGCATAGATTTTTGATGGATTTTGATGGTTCAAGTTCTGCTAATCTTATGAGATCATAATCTATTGTTTCTCTCATCATTTCGAGTGTTTTAGAATCCTTATTTGCTGTAATTTTAACATTCGTTCACTTACTTGACCATAAATGAGATTCTATTTTGACTAAATAACATTCATTTGAAAGCATTGCAAAAATCAATTTCATTCAAAATTGCAATAATCAATTTTTATTCAGAATTACAAGAATCAATTTCCTCAGCGACATCATCTTGCAATTCATCTCCTCTTAGATGATTTTCATCATCACTCTAACTTTAAAAAATTATTTCATCATCCTGACTATTAGAATTTCTATTCTCAACATCTATGGAAGTGGGTGCTTCAAGTATGGTTTGACGATTTACTACATCTCTAGGTAGCTCAATCTCATAGTTAAAATGAAGGTTTTCCATCTCATTCTCAAGATTTGCACCCTCAAATACTCGTCGTGAACGTGGTTCAACTTGAGCTACCATATCTTGTTTAGTCGATCTGGTTGAAAAAACATCTGCAATAATCACTATTTTAGAGCATATCAAAAACTCAAATACTGAAGTCACTTGCAATAAAATGAAAAACATGATAGCATATCATGTGCACCTGCTCATAGTGACGAGGCAACACCAATGTGTCAAAGGACTCCATGCTCAATGTTTTTGATAAATCAATCACAAAAAATCCACTTGGATCCGATTTTACGGTTGCATTTGGCCCTCTACAAACTACCTTGAACCATTTCACATCAAATAAAAAATAGTGTCCACTTTCACCAAATGACACATCATAAATATTTTGTATAGTTCCTACGTATTCTATGTTAGCCGAATTTTTGATGACATAATTCGGGCTAAAAATGAGCTATTTGAAGTTTATTTGACTCCTATAAGAGGTCTCATAATGGTTATTTACTATTTTTAGTAAGTGAATTGGCATGACATTAGCGATATGGCTATAATTAGACATGATGTCCGTTTTACTCTATTAAGTTTAGAGATGATATCTATAGTAATAATTGCCTTCCAATTGGCATAATTAACGTTAGTTAGAATTTACAGTCTTTTTTTGGCATTGTCGAGACTGCAATATGACAATGTACTCATTTTAATGCTGTTAATAAAAAATGCCCAGATAATTTTAGGTACTGACTTAAAGTTCAAGGGGGGGGGGGGGGAAGCGAACAATATGCAAAGAGCCCTCTTTGTCAAAATGAAATGCGAAAAGGGTTTCAAGAAGAGATAATACACTTCACTGAAAGTTGGTTGAAAGGAGGAGGTCGTGGCTTTCTGAAGAAAGAAGAGGAGTGAGAGAGACAAAAAGTGTGTCCAGTTTGATAAGGATAGTTTAGAGAATAGAGAGCAAAAGCTTCCTTTCCCTCTCCTCATTGCTGGTGCACACCACCCTGAAGCAGATTGAAGGCAAACAACTCAGTGAAATCTGTTTGCAGACATTCTAATCAAATTTGATAGTAACTGTGGAAGCAAGTCTGAATTCTATTGAATATGTGAGATTTGAATAAGTGTGAAATACTATTGTGTCTGCTGATCGCTGAAAGCCATCGCTGCTGTCCGGATTCCCTGTTGGCCGCAGAAAGAATTGATAAAGGCTGAGGAGCGATCCTGTGCTGGAAAGAGAGGACCTGCACATCGCAACCTGCATCTGTAGAGGGACGTTGCTTCTGTGGAAGAGAGGCAACCTGTTTCAGAAGAGAGGCAACCCTGTTTTGTGAAAGGGAGGCCACGCTCCACCATCGCGACCTGCTCCATCAATCCGAAGAGGGAGATTGTTCTGTGAGAGGGAGATTGATCTGAGGGAGAAGCGACCTGTTTCAGTGGAAGGGAGGCCACGCTTCACCATCGCGACCTCCTCCATCAGCGCGGTTCTGATCCACGTTGCCCAGCCCACGTTTATTTTTTGAAGAATTGGAAGTGACGGGACCGTAAAAGATTGGTACCCGTTCACTTCTGCCAGTGTTTCTTGAAGCAGTGAAGAAGGGACTGACATCAATGATACTTGAAGAGCCGGACCTGACTCCTGACCGAGAAGAGCCCTTAATCTCTGGACACACTTTTGGACTGAGGGGCAGTGCTGTGATTTTGTTTGAGGCAAGTGATTATGAAATTTTGTGACTAAAATGAAAATAATGAACTGCCAATAACTTTATCGATTTTATCATAATCTTTATTCTGGCAATATTTGAAACCGGTTTCTTGACTGTATGTAATTTACAATCTGAAGTTTGATTTACTAAAAAAGTTGAATCACAGTCATAACTTTTGAATTGTGAAAACTTAAGGAGCTGATAGCTTTATCTATGAAAACAACATTTACGGTTTTCCTAAAGCTTTATAACTTACAAGAGGGCTTATAAAATTTTATATAAAGAAAAATTGCAGCCGAACTTAAATGGTTATAACTTGTTTGTTTTACATCGGAATTGAACAGTCCGAAAAGCAAAAGTGAGCAGAATTTTGTGTAAAATCCGTTTGCAGTGAGAAAACTGAACTTTGACAGACTGCTTGAAAGTTATTAAGTGATCAATATCCGAATAAAAAACACGTCATAATTTGCAATATATGTAATAAGTCTATACTATATAAATATCAGTTTGTTGGAACACACAAACTGAATACTATATCCAAAATTGTTGGAACACACAATTTGAAATAATACTGTGAAGATAAAAAAGAGGAAACATTGTTGGAACATACAATGTTGATGCCATACTAATACTTGTACTTGAGTGGTTTTAAAGAACGAAAATTGAGTAAATATACTATGAACTAATATGGAGATACTGGGAAACAAGGATGGGATGTCTGTTACTATAAATTGTTGGAAGTTTCATCAAATCCCTGAACATGATCGTAGAAGCATACTCAATTTTCTATCAGAATTATACTATAAAGAATCAATTATCCATATATATATTAACATTGAGTACACACTAGACGAAGAGTGCTGGGCTATTGTATATAGTGAGATTAGTGAAACTATTACTGAATTGTTATCTGAAGGTAGTTATTCTATTTTAGCCCTGTTACATTTATGAAGAGTTTGGAACACTCTTTTATATAAAATACGGTGTATCCTATAAAGATTCAAGATTGACAGATAGAGAATCATCGATACTCGCGTAAAGTGAAATCTGATATTTGATTTCGCTTATTTACCCCTTTGAACATTTCTAGTTAGTTCAATCCCTTGTTAGAAAATAGTTTATCACAAATATATTTTTCTAGATCCGTTCGTGTGGGGACCACACTCCCCAGTAGAATCGCCAATCTTAGCCGAATTTTTGATGACATAACTCGGGCTAAAAATGAGCTATTTGAACTTTATTTGATTTCTATAAGAGGTTTCATAATGGTTATTTACTATTTTTAGTAAATAAATTGACATGGCATTAGCCATACTGCTATATTTAGACATGATGGTAGTTTTACTCTATAAAGTTTAGAGATGATACCTACAGTAATAATTGCCTTCAAATTGGCAGAACTAACGTAAATTAGAGTTTTACGATTTTTCGGCACTATCGACACTGTAATATGACAATGTACTCATTCTACTGACGTTAATAAAAAATGCCCAGATGATTTTTAGGTACTGCCTTAAAGCTCAAGAGGGTGTCCTAAGGTTAAGGGTTCGACGACGTTCAATTGCGGTTTCCAGTGAAGAGCAATTTGTGACTTAAAAAATCTTGTTACTGAAAGAAGCGAAATGAAAACGACAGTTACAAAAAATTGTTGATGCAAAGTACAGTGCAGACTTACAAATCGAACTTACTGGGTTGATATTAGACAAGTTTTCCGAGTTCAAAATATTGATATTTTGGTGATTTTCCTTGGTGGGGATGACGGTTGATTATACCGAGTTTCGGTTTGTACGCGATGCTGAGTTGCCAGTTTTATGATGGTCCGTGTTGAATACGAAGTCACGGGTAACATTGACAAGAATGGAAGGAATGGTGATACCTATGAGACAGTTCGACATCCGGAAAAAAATCGGAGTTTCAAAAACCCAAAACTGGGAAAACCGGGTTTTGGAGGCCAAAATGTTCAAGATAGGCCTTTATTGGAAAGTTACTTATGAGGCACATGCTCTCTCATGCGAATAAGAAAGGAGAGAGAGAAACGTTATGTGGTTCATTTTCTGTTTGGAAGAGAGAGGGAGAAAAAGCTTTGCTGTCATAGCGATGTCCGATAGTTCGACATCATCGTAATGGAGTGGATGCTTAGTATGGCAAAGCTTGGATACTCTTTGTTGATGTGTTTCCATGCAGGTGAATCTGAAGGTACCCTCATCATCCCATTCGTAGAGGTATGGTGTGCATGCCAGTCCATAAGTTGTGCAAGAGATTTACAACAAAATAAACGTTGCAATCGTGGAATTATTTGAAAATGTCGTAAAACTTTGCACGGAATGGTTGCTCCTTGCAAATCATCTCTATATCGAGGAGTATCACAAATGGGACATTTCTTGAGTGATTCGTACCTTCCTTAATATAAAATACAATCTTTTGGACGTGCATGATATTGCTTGTAGTCCATCCCGATGTTAGACAACATCTTTCGTGCCTCATCTCTTGTCTCAGGCATGACATTCCCTTTTGGGAGTATTTTGTTTTTCAATAGTCTGTACATGACAAAAGAAGTCATTGTAAAAAAATTATCACTGGATGTCCAAATTGTAAATTTTGTTTCAAAGCAAAAATGACAAGTAGATGAAATTTTTTTTACTCAAATACGAAGAAATTAGCCTGTATAGTGATTTTGAGTTCATTATGCTATACTCAGGGGCATGTCATGGGTTTGTCAGTATATGTGGCCATATTGGGCCTAACTCTAGTTTGGCAGGTGGTAGGCCAGTTTAGTGACACCTGCTGAGCCCATGCAATTTGGGGCTTTGCTATATGTACAATGTTTCTTCATAATAGACTTAACTTTTGTTGTGCCATCTTTGAGAGCTTGTGAGGAGTGGCTATGGTGATTGTGTGATGTGATATGCATACTGCACTAGATTCTATCGGAATTTCGACCTGATATCAGAGCAACAGGGTGATGCAGGTATGCACGATCCGGTGGAGCTATGGGATAGCGTCTTTCATCAGGAGAAATAGCACTCAGAGCGTCTCAGGAGAGAGGACTCCATACGGGGTATCGGCAGTCCGGATGGCAGGAGACAACAAAGTTTCTTCGATCGGAGCTTCGAGGAAGATCAGAACGATCGTCGTAGGTGGTTTCCAAGGAAAATTCATGGAAAATTGCTCATAAACGGCTTCAAACAGCTTTTACGGAAAGTTGGACAGAACTCTCTTAGTAGTTTGGTGATTGCTGAGTGGAGCGGATCGTAAGGAAAAACAGGGCAGTGGTTTCTCATTCATGAGAGGACTTTGACATCCATTTCCAGTGGGAGGAGAAAGAAGCAATTCTGGGAATTGGCAAAAAGCGATTAGTTGACGAAAAACGTGAAGTTGCAGATCTTTCTCTCCACTTGATGGAAGTGGGCACTATAAATTGCTACCCAATATCTTACAGTAGGGGCCAAGCTTGTGGTAAATTGTCAGGGATAGCCAAGAAGCAGGAGAGGAGCAATTGTGTCTTCTTCTCTCAACTATGGAAAAATAGGACAGCTAGGGTTTTACTACACAAAAACGTGGACCTTTCACAGATGAAAATCATTTTTGATTCTGTCAAGAGCTGCAGATGGGCGCCCTAGCACAATAAAGGATCTGATAAAGGGCCATGGCTAGCCGCAGGCTATAAAAGGAGTTATCTCCATTCACAAATCTTTGCCATAGTTGTGAAATCATCAAGCTTGAAAGCTTATGAGGAGAAGAAGGAAGGAGAGGTCGTGGGACCTCGCGCGCGCCCAACTAGATGGGGGCCGTAGCGGCCAGAGGTGTATAGTGGCCGACGGAGGTGGGTTCACTGCACAAATCTGCAGAGAGTCGTCGGATTGGAGTACCCATAAATCTACGGAGAAGATCATTCAATGGAGGTTGAATATGGTCCGTTAGATGGAACTTGGCCATTGGATGGCAAGTAAAGGGGCAGTGAAAGGTTAAAGGGCAATTGGGGCCTTCAACTTCAATAAAAAAATTTTAGTTTGAAATATTGAAAGGGACCCGAAGGGCAGAAATGCCATTTCTTCATTAAAAAACTTCATTGTGAAGTTACAGTTCATTTTGCAAGGGCAATATCTGGAGAGGGCTATCCTAGGCTAGAAGGCACCTTTTTTGGCCATCCTTGGGCCAAAATGACCCTTGAAACTGGCTGCTCAAAGCCAACGGACAGAGCGACGTCATAGAGCAGGGAGAAATGGATTTTGGGGAGTTTTCATTACCATTCTATCGAGCGGAGTGCGGATGACCTAGTGATGGGCTACATTCGCTATTTGGGTACCGTAGGGCCAAATTCGAGGCAATTTTGGGTTGGTGAAACCTGCTACAGGGCGGCACAATGAGGCATTATCGCTTCGAAATTATTATTGTGAAAAATGCAAAAGGCCTCCGGTTGAGATGCAACACAGGGGCTCCGGTTGAGATATAACAAGGGGCTCCGGTTGAGATGTAACACAGGCCTCTGGTTGAGATGTAACACAGGGGCTCCGGTTGAGATGTAACACAGGGCTCCGATTGAGATTCAACACAGGGGCTTCGGTTGAGATGTAACATAGGCCTCCGGTTGAGATTCAACACAGGGGCTCCGGTTGAGATGTAACATAGTAGTTAACACACAATCGTAGAGTTAGGATGATATTGTCCAAGAACAGCCTTGTAATGATGCTATTCAAGAACGTGGCAGACTATAAGTGTCAGACTGCAGATGATGGCAGATCCAGATATGGATGATGTTGTTTATGGAGCGGATCATGGAAGAACGTTGGAACAGGGATGGAGTAGAGATGTGCATGTGTTCAAGCAGCAACTGGTGCCAAATGTTGAGGATCTATTGGTTTTCTAAAAGTTCTTTTTCTTACTTCTTCTGCCTATCAGCAGAGACGGTGGGCTCTTGCTTAATGTTCTTTCTTGTTTCAAGCCCAAAATCAGGCAGAAGGGACGGGTCCTTGTTGTAGTATTATGTCCTGCCTATCAGAGGACATCCGGATGGGTCACTCTTGAACGAATGCACATGCATAATCAACCAAAATGCAAGCCAATGCATTCAACAAATGATCTACGTTACTGCTCAGTTGAACAACGATGGATTTAGGGTTTAGGGTGCTGCAAAATGAACTAAAATCAGATCCTACACTACTTTACTTGCATAAATTGACAAAACAAAAAACAAAAACTAATCTACAACATGTTAAAAGTCCAAGAATCAAGAAACCAACCAGTCTTTTGATTCTTGGACATCCCAAGAACATCAATAACTAGAATGTTAGAGAATATGCAAGATTTATGCCACATTTCTAGCCTATTTAGTTTACTTGAATGCTGGCTCCTACATTAATCCACAAGAAAACATGAAATCTAATCCACAACTAGGAAAGCAAGAAAACTAATCCACTGTAAATCCACAATCACACACAATATGAATGGAAGGGCATGATCATAGGGACATCCTCAAGAAAACCATCATGATCAAGGAGCTTAGTGTAGCATCAAACTCATGGGAAATCTTCTTATTAAGCATGGAGTAGATACAATGCAAAAAACTCCTCTACACAAAGAGGGAGTCTCTTAAATAAGCAAGAGAGCTTCTTAGGTGGCATCCTAGTGGAATTTTCACATTTCACAAATTACAAGTGGAATAATGCTCTCCACTAGTGGCCACCATCAAAAGGTGGCTCACTCTACTTTCTTTAAGAGGGGTCTACTTGCATTTATTACATTTGCCTAGAAATACTAGTTCCTACATGGTCATTCCATCTTCCGGGATTCACCACGAGGCTTACACAGTTCTTGCTTGCCAATACTAAGTAGCATTTCTCGGCTCTCATACTCGGCTCTCAGTCTTCGTTCGTCTCGTCTTCTCAGAGATTTCCTCAGTCTAAGGTGAGAGGTGCTCTTGAGTTGCTCTGTCCGAGTATCTTGGGGATTCGTCAGAATCAGCCAACAGTGAGAAAGATGAAAGATCTGTTCCTATCACATCACACTCAGGAGCAGAGGATACACTATCAGCTGAGAAGCAGCTCACATATCTGTTGAGAGCCTTACTCAAATCTTTCCAGATGACACGAACCCTGCTCGTGAAGGATCCTACCATGAACCTCGAAAAGGCGATTGTCGAGATTCGAGAAGAAGTCGAGGCCAGAGAGCATCTTGGTCACAAAGATGGTTCTGACCAAGCACTCTACAACAACAGAGAAAAATCAAAAAAACAGTTCAAGCCTAAGAGGGAGTCAAATCAGAGGCAGGATCGTGACCAGCAAGCAGAGGGGACCAGCAAAAGCAACTGGAAGACCAAGGGGAGGTCAAAACGACAAGATGCCGACAAGAAGACCTGCACGAGATGCAGAAGAGACGGGCATACAGTAGATACCTGATGGCTCAATCCCAAGATTGAGTGTATCCATTGCCATAAGAAGGGTCATGCAGCCATGGATTGCCGCCAAAACCCAAGAAACAGATCAGCACAGAACAGACAGGAGAACAATAATAGTTCTTCCTATGTTGAGAAGCCCGAGAGCTCGAAGATGGGCGAAGAAAGAATAAACAAAAAAATTTCGATCGCCTACATCTGTGAAGATGTGTGTGCAGCATCAACGTCTGACACACATAGGTGATCCTAGATTCAAGAGCCACCTCGCACTTCGTGACATCAAGATGAATCATGTCTGATTTCAGAAGTGCAGATCCCTCAAGATTCATAGTTTTTGGAGATGGATCCAGATATCAAGTGAACGGTATTGGTTCACTATGGCTCAACACCAACGGCAGAGACAGACGACTCGAAGACGTTCTATTCGTGCCAACTCTACAGCAAGACCTGCTCTCTGTAGCAATTATAGCAGATGTAGGGATGCATGTGACGTTTTCTAACGAAGCATGCAACGTGATTAATGTCAGCACCAGCACTCTCATTGCTCAAGGCAGAAGGAAAGGGAATCTATATCATCTGATGGTACGCCTACTTGCAGATCAGGTGCATCAGACTCATGACGACTCGCCAGACACTCTGTGGCACAGAAGACTCTGCCACATGAACTCAATGGCACTCTACCAGTCAAGTCATCATGGAGCAATAACAGGGGTCAGCATCTCAAATGCAACCAATTCGACCACCTGTGATGCATGTTTGAAAGGCGAGATGTCACGCACACCATTCGTCAAAGACTCCTACAGAACGACAAAGATTCTGGAGCTGGTGCACTCTGACATCTGCGGTCCATTCAATGTCATCTCAGTAGGAGGTTCAAAATATTACATAACCTTCATTGATGATTATAGCAAGTTTGTCAGAGTGTATATTATTCAGAATAAATCTGAATCACTCGATAAATTCACAGAATATGTGAATTGGGCTAAGACATGCACAAGCAGCAAAGTGAAGCAGATCAGAACAAATCGAGGTGGCGAATATATCTCGAATCGCTTCACTGACTTCTGCAATGATCGTGGCATCATTCACAGAAGAACTGCAGCCTACACACCGTAGCACAATGGTGTTGCTGAACGAAAGAACAGGACCCTGATGGAAACAGCCAGATGCATGATGGCAAGGCTCCAAGGGCACTGTGGGCTGAAGCAGTAGCTACAGCCGCATACATCCAGAATAGGACAGGTAAATCTGGTGTTCCTCACACGACACCACATGAGCTATGGTGGGGTAAAAAGCCCAACCTGTCTCACATCAGAATATTTGGCTGTGCAGCATATGCACATATCCTGATAAGCTTCGCAAGAAGCTTGATGAGAAAGCCGAACAAAGATTTTTGGTAGGTTATGACAATAATTCGTCATACTACAGAATCTACATGCCAGACACAAACACTGTGAAAACAGTGAGGGATGTCAAATTCGACGAGAGCAGGACAATGGCCAACAAAGACCCTGTTAGCTATGAAGTTCTGGAAAGATAGTACTATGACCTGTCCCAACGTCAGAGGGAGCAGAGGACGAACAAGAAAACGAAGATTTTTGAGTCGTCTCCCATTCGAATGACAAATCAGATGAAGAAAGATTCGAGAGGCAACCTGCCGCCGCAGTCCCTATAAACCAAGATGGTTCCGGACCGAGCATAGTAGACAAGGACAAAGGCATAGCTGTTCTGGGAGGATCTCCCAGAAGATCGACAAGACTAGAAAGAGTGCCAGCAAGATTTGTGCCAAGAAGCTCAGCTTCCACATCAAAAGAATTCTGTGGGTTCAGTGACGAACCATAGACATTCGAGAAGGCGACAGCCTTCTTACATGGCGAATTAGACGAAGAGGTCTACATGGATTAACCCCCAGGATTTGTCTCGAATTCACTTCCTGACTATGTATGCAGAATGCATAGAAGCATCTGCAGTCTGAAGCAATCAGCCCGACAACGGTACAAGAAGAAGGATCAGGCCTTGAAATCATTGGGATTCAAGCCTCTGTTGGCTGACTCCAATGTGTATGTCAGAATTACAAGTGGGCAGATCATCATAGTGGTTGTTTATGTGGACGACACTCTGATACTTTGCAGGAGTGAGCAGCTAATTGTTGAAGTAAAGACAGACATCTCGAAGCATTTCGGGATAGTGGATCTAGGAGAAGCCAGGTGTTACCTAGGCTTACAAATTGAAAGGGACTATGAGGGAGGAAAGTTATACCTTCACCAGTCCAGATACACCCAGAAGATCCTAGAGGATTTTGGGATGCTGAACTACAAAGGAACGAATACTCCAACACTCGTAGGGACGGTGCTAACAAATGACGACTGTCCAAAGACTGAGGAAGAAAGAGAACAGATGCAGCTCACACCCTACAACACATGCCCTGATATTGCTTATGCAGTATTCAAGATGAGCCAATTCTGCACGAATCCAGGCTCGACACATTGGAAGATTGCAAAACAAATTTTGCAATATTTTCAATTAACGAGGGATTATGGCTTGTGTTATTGTCATGGTGCAGGTCTCAAGATACTTTCCTACAGCGATGCTAGCTGAGCATCTCTCAAGAACGATTGTAAAAGCGTCTCAGGAGGATGCACCATCGCATCAGGAGCAGCAGTTCTCTGGGTCAACAAGAAGCAGACCATTGTAGCTCACTCATCCTATGAAGCAGAGTATGTGGCAACAACGAAGATGGCCAACGAAATAATTTGGCTAAGGCAGTTCCTGAACGAATTGGACGAAATAAGAAACGAACCACTGGTTTTGCATATGGACAACACCTCTGCAATACACCTGACGAAAGATCATGTGTTCCATTCCAGAACGAAACACATTGCGATCAAGTATCACTTGATCAGGGATCTGATTGAAAAGAAGATGATGCAGACCGCCTTCATAGAAATGAAAGATATAGTTGCAGACATCTTCACTAAAGCTCTGGACAAAGGGCTCTTTGAGAGGCAAAGGAACAATCTCAGGGATCATAAAGCTACCATGCTTTGAGAGGGAGCTAAAGAAACAAAGTGTTTCTGATTACAAAGCCTTGCTAGCTTTCAGCCATTTACCTGACGAAGATGTTCGCGAACTCGAACATCTGGAGGCACGAAACATGAAAAGTTTCGCAAACACGAAAGTCAACGAAGACGAAGATGAATGGTTCGTGAACACGAAGAATCCACGAACGAGATTCATTTGCGGTCCAGCAAGAGAGAAAGGCAGACGAGGTAAGCGAAACCAACGGTGAAAACGAAACTCGTTCTGTCCTTGCACTCCAAGGAGTACCACCAAAGATCATGCAAGTACCCAGAAGTACAGAGATCTGACCTGATGGCATGACGTTAGCATATACTTCCTAGGTCATGGCTAATTGTCACTCTTGTAATTCCTCGATTAGTTGTAGATGTTTAATCACTCTAATCTTAGGTTTACAAGAGAGACCATACTTACTAGATAGTACTTGACATATATCAGAACAGGATATACATAGTATAATAAAACAAAAACAAAAAAAGAAGTCTGATGCTAGTAAGCAATCAAGACGAACACAGACAGAAGGTCCGTCTGCATGCGAGAAAATAATTCTCTGTAGGATCAGAAGATCCAATTGTGCGCTAGTGAAACGAGACTACTACTCGTGAGAGAGCCGTGCTTCTCTCACGCCAACGCACTGTGTGGATCCGCATGCAGTACTCCCTAAAGAAATCAAAGAAAATCACTGATAGATTATTTTTCTGGTTGTGTTCTAATCTTGGATGTCGAATGCTTATGCTGTTTTATTTTTTGTATATCTGAGTTTTCTTGTCCCTTTAGAATTCCGCACCTTGGTTGAAATGAAGTCGAATGTCGTATTAATTTTATGAATGTAGATCAGTAGTAACTGACTACTCTCTGGAGGATTGTAGGAGTGTTTTCGCTGGCAGTGCCTAGCAAACGCATCTGAACTCCATCCGAATCTCGAAAGAGAGTCGTGAATTTTCTTCTCACGATTTTCATCGGTCGCATCGGAGCAACGCACGACTGCCAACATGTAGTATTTGTCTCTAGGGATGTAATATTTCTAGAACATATATATTGTGATTTCAAACAACCATCGATAAACGATGCTATGTCATTTCATCCTATTTTATGTAGCATGGAATCTTCCAACGATAATGTTTCTTCTACAGAACCTGCAGCTATAGCTACAGAAGCCGAGCAGCCAACAATACCTGTCATCAGACTAGACCAAGCTAGAACAAATCTGGACAAATTCAAGAAGAAGCATCATCACATCTTGATCAACCAAACGACCACAGATCCTCATGGACTCGGACAGATCCTGAGAGATATACACCTCAATCATTCAGGACTTTATCAGAAGAACCAGAGAGCTAGCCGAAGCAATTAACTCCAAGGATGTTGTGAAGTGGCAATAAACTATGGAAAGTGAGTACAACTCACTTTTGACGAACCAGACCTGGACATTGGTCGACTTCCCCACTCACAAGAGAGTTATCGACAACAAGTGGATCTTCAAGAAAAAGATCAACTCTGATGATTCCATTGCTAAATGGAAAGCACGGCTGGTGGCTAAAGAATTCACTCAAGTCCAAAGAGTGGATTATCAAAAAAAATTTAGTTTTGTTGTCAAGATGAAGTCAATCAGGACTCTGATTGCGTTAGCAGCCACAGAAGACATCGAAATACACCAAATGGATGTCAAGACAACATTTCTCCATGGCAACGTCGAAGAGGTGTTGTATACCTTCCAACCGGAAGGATTCGAAGTCAAAGGCCAAGAGCACAAAGTGTGCAAGCTGCACAAAAAGCAATCTACGGTCTGAAATAGGCCGCAAGAGCATGGGTCGATAGAATCAACTCTTATCTCATTCAATTGGGATTTGCAAACAATTCAGCTGACTGTAATGTTTATTCGAAACATATAGGCACCAATTCAGTTCACATAGCTCTTTATGTAGATGATAGATTTATTTTGTGTAACGACACTTCTCTTCTGCACACTACTAAGAGTGATCTGTCAAAGAAATTTGACGTGACTGATTTAGGAGCTGTCCATTCTTTGTTAGGAATTCACATTACTAGAAATAGACTTCAAAAGAAGATCTATCTTAGCCAGCAGACATATCTAAAAGGCATTTTAGAAAAATTTCATATTTGATTGCAAACCAATTGATACTCCAATGGATCCAAATATAGTATTGACTAAACCTACTTGTGATGATTCTGATAGTGAAGTATTCGACATAGCAAAGTACCCTTATCATTCACTAATAGGATCTTTGATGTATGCAATGTTGTGTACTAGATCAGATTTAGCATACACTGTTAGCACATTAAGTCAATTCATGTCTAATCCTAGGATCTCTCATTGGAAAGCATTTAAGAGAGTGATGAGATATATTTAGAGAAGTTTAGATCACATTTTATGTTATGATGGAAATGTTATCGACCCACTCGTCCTGCGAGGCTACTCCGACTCAGATTGGGGAGGAACAGTCTCTACCAAAAAATCTACCTCCGGATTCTGTTTCTATCTACCATGGGGACTAATTTCGTGAAACTCAAGGAAGCAGAAATCAGTTGCGCTTTCTTTGGCCGAGGCAAAGTACATCATAGCATGTCAAGCTTCAAAAAAAGCTGTATGGATCAGGTTGTTACTTCACGACTTACATCACACTCAGTTCAATGCTACCACCATGTTGTGTGACAAGTTGAACTGTATTTCACTGTCACTGAATCCCAGATTTCATGGCAAATCCAAGCAGATAAAAATCCAGTATCATTTTATTCGGGAGAAAGTTTTCTCAGGGCAAATGATCCTTCAATACTGCTCCACAACAAAAATGGTCGCAGACATCTTCACCAAAGCGCTTCTCAGGATCAAGCATCAGAAGTTTTTCAACATGCTGAACCAAAGCACCAACCGTGGTCTTAAGAGGGACTGTTGGAAATTAAGCCCACAGTTGTCTCCTTGGTGAATGACTAATTTCTAGTTTCATGATTCTTTCTGCACGTTTATTGATCATTGATCTAGTGAAACCAACTTTGGTTCTACGTCTTCTCATCTGATACCTGCAGGAATCACAACTCAAACAGCCAATTTATTTAAAGAACATCTACAACGGGCTTCCGACTGATCTCCAACAAAGGGTAACCAATCCTATTATAATTTCAAGTTCAAATGTAAAGTTCAATAATTTGAAGTCATTGAAGACTTGGCCATTTTCAAGGACTTTGACAAAATTAGCATTTATAACAAGTCTGTAGAAATACATTACTTTCACGACAATCTGTAGAAATGAACTATGTTTTCCACAGTGTCGTCTTTTTCGCATTTTTCCGAGATGCGAAACTAGCTTAGTTCAACAATTTAAACTATTTTGCAACAGTGTTTGCGGGGAAAAAGACCTCTTTTTCAAGCTATTTTTGACGAAAAATCATTGCCACGCGCTATTACGCTTACACGAAACTGTTAAAAAATGACGCGTAAATAGCCCATAATGGCCGGTTGCACTGCTATTAAAATACAGTTCATTTGCTAATTTACGTTGTATGAAAATTCCATTTATGCGGCCTATGCCTCTAGTTTCCGGGTTTGTCGAGACTAGGAAGTGCCAAGTATTCTCGTAATACAGTTTTAGTAATTAAAAACTTGACCAAGAGCCCATAAAAATTGAAACCGTAAATAGGGCCGAACTTGAATTTGAAATTGCAAGTTGAGGCCAACTTAGGTGTAAAAAACGAATTTGGGCCAATGCCCTATTTTTAGAGACAGTTTTTTGGAAAGTCATAAGGAGGTGCCCCATTTCTTGAAGGGGTGCACCTCCAACCCATTGAGCCCCTACGTATAACCAGGGAGGGGTGTGGGACAACATTCTCATTGTCATCTTCTTGGAGAAAGAGAGAGAGAAACTAGGTGCAAAGAGAGAGCTTGTGGAGGAAGAAAGAGGGAAGGAGAAGAAGCAAGGCCGTTTGTTGATCCCTGCTTGGTGCCTCCCATTTTTGTGTCTCCCACTCTACTCTCAGCCTTTCTCATTTTGCTGTCCATTATTATTCAGTGCTCACTTTGGAAGGGAGGAGGAAAGGAGAAGAGGCTGATCTGTCTGGTGCCTTCCACTCTAATTTCTTTGTTGGATCTTTGCTGCAAACTGCTTATATTTCATTGCTATTGATTTACTGCTTTGATCTCTAGTACTGTGTTATCATCATTTCTTTTGCTGGATCAGATATGGTGTTGTCTCTTGTGGCTTCTAACACTTGGTTGCAGGCTGTGAGGATTTGGAAGCCTTCTAATACATTTGCTTGCAGGCTTTGGAAATGTCGAAAACCCTGTTATTTCATTGGCAAGAATTTGAGAGTAAAAGATTAATCCGTTGTTTCAAAATGTCTAAATCACTTTCTTGTAGTTCTATATGTGATAGACTGTAGGTGAGTTTTTAAGATCTGAAAAATTAATGGTGATCATTTATTACTAGTTTATAGCCTAGTAAAAATTTTACAATTTGTGATCAAAAAAACTTTGTGTAGATTTGTCCATCATTGCTGGTTACCCTTTTAATCTATCCATCACTGATCAAATCCATTCTTCAGTCCCTTCTAAATGAAATTTGTTGAGACCTGTATTATGTTTGAGGGCCAACGTAGCATTATGATTGTAAGATGCCGATCAAATCTGAGGACCAACTATTGTCTAGGTCTTTGTATACTGAACTTTATTGATATCACGACAATCCGGAGCAGTGGTGATGATGCACTTAATTGTTTTTTATCAACACCTACAGTTTTGTTGACACCAAAATCTAACGCTTGAATCTGCCACACATAGGAATGATGAATATGTGTCACAGACCGTAAAGCAAGTCTTGTCCACAAACTATCGGATAGTGTAGAAGAAACAGCCAGATCAGACGCAGTCAGAGCAGACAAAAAGTAGCACAGTCACAGTAGGAAGTCGTGCCCTCTGCTAGCGATCTGATTTGCGTCCCTCCTTGTAGTTTATGGCCATTCTTATCCCTATCTACGTTTTGCCTGCAGCCGTTGTGTGGGCTGTACTACTCTCTAGCAGACCCTCGCCGCTTAGCCTGTCTGCACGAATTTGTTCTCTTGCATGGTCTGGGAAACACATCTCTCTTCTAGAATCTGTCTGCGGGACTGATTTACAAGTAATCATGCCTATGGCTTAATGTCCTGTGAAACATTAATCTTCTAACAATCTTCTTTGCCCTGACAGGCATTGAAGTACTACTTGCAGCCATCATCCCAAATTCTGCCACAGCTCTGTCTGTCATCTCCTTTCTTGCTGCCAGCTCCCTCTACCCTGCCATGCTATCATTTTCCTTCTCCTCTGCCAATAGCCCTGTCTGTGGCTCATTGGCTGATCTCCTCACAGCCTGATCTACGCCCTCTTGTGATCACCTGACCCTGCCTGCCTGCGGAACCTTTCTTCCTATTTGCAGCGACCCTGATGCCAGAAGAAGCCTGTCTACGGCCTCCACCTGTCCATCGTTATCCCTGTTGTTAGTGGCTCCTTTTTCCCTACCTTCTGTCTGCGCTCCCTCCTCCTGTCTGCCTCGCTGCTCCCTCACTTGATTGCTCGCTGCCTTGCTGTGGCCCGCTCCCTATCCCTCCTCGCTGCCTAGCCCCGCTCCCTCCTCCGATCTGCAATCTGCCTGCAGATCCCTATCTCACTATGCCCTGCCTGCGACCAGATACCTGACCTGCGGTTTCTTCTCGACCACCCCTACCTTTGCTCGTGTGTAAGAAGAAAAGAATACCCACCTAAGCTCTAATTTTGCCCTCTGGCCTATTGTGGGCTTGGTGATTAGCCTAAATCTACCATTGTCTGTGCTAGTAATCCTATTTGCCTGCGGTTTAGTTTTATTTATTTGTGTTGTTCTAATCAAAACATCGAGGAAACCCTGTGGATTCAGAATGCCAATTTCAATAGAAACCAGTGTTGTCCTCCCATCATTTTGCATGCACCTTGTGGAATGAAATCCAGGATGAAAACAAAACTTTTAATGAACTAATCGAATCCAATGAATTAGTAAGTATATGCACCATCACTGCCTTAGCCACAGATTCTCATCAAATTCCTATTTAACCTCACTCGTTAAATGAATCTGAGCTTAAAACTTGGCCCCGCTTCTGGCAAGGGGTTGCATAGATGTGGTGTGGTTACTCAACTGAACCTTTCAGTTCCGTAAGCTATCTAAAAATTGTCGGTAGACCGTTAGGAATTTGCCTAGACGATTGCCATTGAAAGTGCTTGTGATCATGAAAGGCCTTATTTTAGACTTCATGACCAATGGAGCTTGAGCTGTAATTGTGGTATAGACCGACTTCCGTTAGCATTTCCTTAGATTTCCAATCTATTTGAGGGTCATTTTATAATCTTTCAGTGGTAGAGCAATGATGGACAGATCTACACAAAGCTTTTCTGATCACAAATTGCAAGGATTTCTACTAGGCTATAAACTAGTAATAAATGATCACCATTAATTTCTCAGATCTTAAAAACTCGAACCTACAGTCTATCACATATAGAACTGTAAGAAAGTGATTTAGATATTTTAAAACAACAGATTAATTTTCTACTCTCAAATTCTTGCCAATGAAATAGCAGGATCTTTGACACTTCCAAAGCCTGCAAGCAAATGTATTAGAAGGCTTCCAAATTCTCATAGCCTGCAACCAAGTGTTAGAAGCCACAAGAGACAACACCAAATCTAATCCAACAAAAAAAATGATGATAACATAGTACTAGAGATCAAAGCAGTGAATCAATAACAATGAAATATAAACAGTTTGCAACAAAGATCCAACAGAGAAATTAGAGTGGAAGGCACCAGGCAGATCAGCCTCTTCTCATTTCCTCTTCCCTTCCAAAGTGAGCACTGAATAATAATAGACAGTAGTATTGGAAAGGCTGAGAGTAGAGTGGGAGACACAGAAATGGGAGGCACCAAGCAGGGATCAACAAACAGCCTTGCTTTTTCTCCTTCCTTCTTTCTTCTTCCACAAGCTCTTTTTTTGCACCTAGTTTTTCTATTTCTCTCTTTCTCCAAGAAGATGACAATGAGAACGCTGTCCCACACATCTCCTTGGTTATACGTAAAGGCTCAGTGAGCTGGAGGTGCACCCCTCCAAAAAATGAGACACCTCCTTATAACTTTCTAAAAAATTGTCTTTAAAAATAAAGCACTGGCCCAAATTCATTTTTAACACCTAAGTTGGCCTCAACTTACAATTTCAACATGGTTTGGAAACACATCTCTCTTCTAGAATCTGTCTCGGGGACTGATTTACAAGTAATCTTGCCTGTGGTGAAGTACTACTTGCAGCCATCATCCCAAATTCTGCCACAGCTCTGTCTGCCATCTCCTTTCTTGCTGCCAGCGGTCTCCCTCTACCCTGCCACGCTATCCTTTTCCTTCTCCTTTGCCAACAGCCCTGTCTGTGGCTCATTGGCTGATCTCCTCACAGCCTGATCTGCGCCCTCTTGTGATCACCTGACCCTGCCTGCCTGCGGAACCTTTCTTCCTATCTGCAGCGACCCTGATGCCAAAAGAAGCCTGTCTACGGCCTCCACCTATCCATCGGTATCCCTGTTGTTAGTGGCTCCTTTTTCCCTACCTTCTGTCTGCGCTCCCTCCTCCTGTCTGCCTCGCTGCTCCCTCACTTGCTTGCTCGCTGCCCTGCTGTGGTCCGCTTCCTCCTGCTTGCTTGCTCGCTGCCCTGTTGTGGCCGGCTCCCTATCCCTCCTCGCTGCCTGGCCCTGCCTAGCCCCGGTCCCTCCTCCAATCTGCGATCTGCCTGCGCATCCCTATCTCACGATGCCCTGCCTGTGGCCAGATACCCCTACCTTTGCTCGTGTGTAAGAAGAAAAGAATACCCACCTAAGCTCTAATTTTGCCCTGTGGCCTATTGTGAGCTTGGTGATTAGCCTAAATCTACCAATGTTCGTGCTACTAATCCTATTTGCCTAGGGTTTAGTTTTCCTCCCATCGGTTTGCATGCACCTTATGGAATGAAATCCAGGATGAAAACAAAACTTTTAATAAACTAATCAAATCCAATGAATCAGTAAGTATATGCACCATCATTGCCTTACCCACAGATTCTCATCAAATTCTTATTTAACCTCACTCGTTAAATGAATCTGAACTTATACACAAGTTATGCTTGTACGTCTCATCGGTATATCAAAAGCCAGAGCTTACACATGTGATCTCTTGTCCATTTCAAAGTTCCGTAAGCTATCTGAAAATTGTCGGTAGACCGTTAGGAATTTGCCTAGACGATTGCCATTGAAAGTGCCTGTGATCATGAAAGGCCTTATTTTCGACTCCATGCCCAACGGAGCTTGAGCTGTAATTGTGGTATAGACCGACTTCCGTTAGCATTTCCTTAGATTTCCAGTCTATTTGGGGGTCGTTTTATAATCCTTCAAACAGTTCAAAATTTAAACTATTTTGTCACAGTTCAAAGTTCAACCATTTTAGGGCACCTTCGGCCTTTTCGCAAAAATGCGAAGAGAGAGAAAATTATCGAAGGTCATCTACTTTCAATAGTTAAACTATTTTAGGACACCTTGGGCTTTTTTGCAAACAGCCGAAGAGAGAAAAAAAAATGAAGGTCGTCTATTTTGAATGAAGGCCTTGCCAATCACTTCCCGAAAGTTGCGAAGTGAGAGAAAACCACGAAGTGAGAGAATTGGAGACGTCCTCGTCCACATCAAGATCTTACGGGTTGACAGTATACACTATGTACAGTTGTCACAAAAGTCATATACTTCCAAGTACAACAGCTTATCTAATTAGGTGACAAACATTTAATGTAGTCAATACATGGATGCAATTTATAAATAGATCATCCCATCACGTATTACTTGAGACGTTCCGTCCATGATGAGACGTATTATTTGAGCCTCCCAGTTACGTTGTCATTTTTTGTTGTAATTGTTATTTTAGTGTGCTTAAGTGTAATATAGCAGCAACATGATTTTCTATCTAGGTATAACGTAGATGAATGCTTGTTGTGATTGAATGCACTTTATCGTTGTTTGATCGCGCTTGTTTACTCACTCTGACCAAAACACGGACGTCTACGACTCCTTCGCTTTTGATCAGACGATGGCTGTCTTTGACACCTGAGAAGTCACGATATCATACTGCTCTTTCCATCTATTTTAGAACCAAACTTCACATTGAATCCATTTTTCAATAATACCACACACAAACCATTTCTAATCTCTTCGGTGAACTGTACTCTTGTTTTTGTGAGTATGAATCAATTTTTAAGATCCTGTTGGGCAATTAGAACACTTAAAGCTGTGATTATATTTAGCATAAGCTTTCTATTAGACTGTTTTTGCATCTAGCAGCTGATTGTAATGGGAGGGCTGTTCTGCAGTATTCATGCTCTCTTCTCCGTTCGCGTTCTTCTATCTCCCTTGCCCCATCAATATCAAGTGTAGAATCCAAATATTAAAATAGCACAAAGTTTCGAAAGGACTCTTAATGAAATACACAGACTCCACAGACACGACAAAAATCTCACAGTTCAAATCCATCGACAATCAAAATTAATCAACCAAAAATTCCACAGAGATATGTTCTACTAACTCAAAACAAGTAGTTCCCACATTCAAATCTATGAATACTTAAGCACTGCTCAAATTGTCGATCATAGTTGTCAATGAACTGTACCATCAACATTCTAGATGGAGTTCAACAATAAAATCAAATCTTGCTTTCAAATAGGTACTCTGACTTGATTTCAGTTTAAGACTCGAAACATTTATCATGCTAGGACGTTGTAGCTGAGCATTTGATAGTATTGTTCATGTTGCATCTAGTAATGTTCAGTCCTTGGCTACTCCATTATGCTATGGGGTGTACCTGGTGGTGAACTAATGATGCATGCCACACGAAGATAGATAGTTTGACATTTCGTCTAATATATATTCTCCCCCACAATGTGTGGGGTCTTGATCTTACAATCATAGTTTATGCACTTTTATCTTTAATGCCAGGATTTGGATTAATCTTAACTTTACTGCAAGCTTCGCTCTTGTTTGAGCCTACTTTTGTTTAAACTTCTCCTTCGGGGTGTATATATCTTTTTCATCAATGTACCTACTACTTTTTCCTATGAATGAATGCACCAGGGTGTTTTTCCTTATGGTCAACATAGGACTTATGCTCAGCATGAGTACGTTCACACTGGACTTATGCTCAACATAAGCTTTTTTTGGACCTCATAAAACCTATGTTGAGCATAAGTCGAGAGAAAACTTATAAATTAATACTTTAAAAAGAAAACTAAATTTTTTTTCAAAAAAATGAAATAAAATTAAAAAAAATTAAAAAAGTCAAAAAAATCAAAAATAATTAAATAATAAATAAAAACTATAAATAATTAAAAATAAATGAATAGTTAAAAAGCTAACCCAAAAAAATTATAATTTTAAAACTTTACAAAACTTTAAAAACTAGAAAAATTAAAAAATTAAAAAATTAAAATTTTGTAATTTAAAATTTTAAAATTTTAAAGTTAAAAAAATCTCAATTTTAAAAATTAAAAAAATTTAAAATTTAAAAAACTAAAAATTTAAAAAATTACAATATTAAAATATTAAAATATCAATTAAAAGGTAGAAAAAAATAGAATAAACATGAAAAAAAATTAACTTTTTTTAAAGAACTAAAAATATAAAAAATCTGAAAATTCAATATCAAAATAAAATTTTAAATATATAATTAAAAATTTAAATATAAAAACAAATTGATAATTCACAAATAATGTGAAGTGTATTACAAACAATTTATTATAGGCTAAACAAAAATGATATGTGGACTCAAGAATGAATAGACAGATTGTAAAAGTTGTAAAAAATAAAGTGGTGCGATAATTTGAATGAAATCCAGATTAGAAGTCTTACAAATAATAAATTAATTTTTAAATTTAAAATTCAAAAACTATGTGAGTTAACAAAAAAATTATAAGGGCTTTAAAAAAATGGCCATTTCCCATTTCAAGAGATTTCGCGTTCAAAGTGTTTCACCTAGAAAGTGCCATAGAGTTAGCATGGCAAGGCCTGTTGGGTGAGTTTTCTAAGTGAAAGTATCCTTCCTACAACCTTTAGTAGCAACATGGACAAGGGCCTATGGCAACTTGATGTTATCAAATTGGTATATTTGGCAACCACAATGCCATTGAATGTATGTATTGGCTTTGTCTTTGGGTTACCTTATGGATGGTGGATGTGTGGTTGGCTTTAGCTAAATTGGATTTAGATGCTAAGTTGGTATAGCTTAAGGTGTTGCCATTTCAAACAAGCACTTATACTTGGGGAAAATGCTCTAGTTCAGTGCCCTTTGAGGCGTCGAGGAAACATGTGATTACCACAAGCTTTGTCGTGAGTGTTTACACAAAACATTCAATAGTTGAAGAAAGAAGAAATAGCAATTGCAATTCAAAACAATAATATGTTGAAACTCACTAAGGCAAGACACATTAGCTTTTAGGGCATAGCCAAAGTATCTTATAGCTCGGCTAAGATATAGGTGCTTTTGTAGTCATTATCATTTTTATTAAACTTAAAATTCTGTTTTTGTGGAAATGGGTGCTTCACTAGTCATTGTCATTTTTATTTAACTCAAAGTTCTATTATCTTGCCAATAAATAATAGACAACAAACTATTTCCCTCTCAGGCACCGCTTTATACTCCAACAAGATAGATATTGATTCCCCCATCTTAGATCCTTGCCAGTCATATATAATAACACGATCCCTGAAATCTTCAGCAGTTCTCGTGTGATCTGCAAATTAGAAATTCTCGGCTTCGGGCAGTTGTCAGTGTTATTCGAATTAGATCTTTCAATCTGAAACTTCTGTTGTGAGTGACTTCATACTCAGCTCGTCAAAGCATACTCTTGGTAACAGGAAAAATAGTTCGTCCTTAACTTCCAGCTCACGGCCAGTAATCCTGCAAGCTACTGTGTATAGACAGCCTGCTCTTTAGTTCAGCTGCAACTGAAGTGCTGAAGTTATCATTTTACCGTAGAATTCTGGGTACGGTATTGCGTATAGAAGCTTGTTCTTCAGTTCAGCTGCAATTTAGGAGTTGAAATAAACTTTCCATATAAAGATTGTCGGAATTCAGATCATCAAACAAGGCATATGCAACTGCCGAGGAAGATGGATAGACAAATCAGAAGAGCTGCTTTTTCGCCGAAAAGCCGTACCTTGGAGCTGTTTATAATCTCTGCGCAGGGTCTGAGGAACGTGAAGGACTCTACTGGAAAAATAACGACATTTGCTGTGGCTTACGTGGATCCAAAGCACAAATTGCGCACTCGCATGGATGATGAGGGAGGCAGTAATCCCAGCTGGAATCAAAGGCTGAGTTTCTCCATTGATGAGTGTGCTTTTGAAGATGCAACCGCACAGCTGACCATCCAACTATATCGCAGCGCGACATGGAAAGAAAAGCTGGTGGGCAAAGACAAGCTGATGGGTACAGCCCGCATTCTCATAGCAGACGCTGTGAAGGTTGATAGAAACCGAGAGAAATTTGCAGTCACGTCGATCCTGATGTTTCATGAGTCGCAGCCACAGGGAATTCTCAACGTTTGTGTTCCTCCCATGGGACGCTTTCCCGATCGATTTGATTTCAGTCTGTCTTCTGACCAGCATGGTTGAAATCAATACAAAAGCTACCAAAATCTAACTAGAGCTGCTTAAATTTTGATGCTAATGCTTTTAAGCATACTCAAATACTCCTGTGAGTTAATGTTTTTGCCATCCTTACTAAATACAAGCAGGATTTTCTCCTCCAGTGTGATCAATGCATAGCTTTGTCTAACATCTTCATCTGAAGGAATAACATTGTTATATGCAAAATATGACTCACGCATATTTTTCAGGATAAGATTTTTCATCAAGTTAACTAAGAGCATCTTTCCATGTGGCCCATTCACATATATTTGTGGAGAACAACCACTTTTGCCAGGTTGAATCGGTTTGCAAGAATGATCAAAGCAAGTTTCACCCTCATCCACATAGGTGTAAAAAATATCATTTTAAGTGGAAATATGATCCTATCACTTTATGATCTTTCTACATGGTTGGATGACCCTGCATAGCTTCCTATGTATTGGAGGTGCCAAAGGAACTCTTATAAAAGTGGCAATCACACATTGAAAGTGTTATGCTTTCTAGTTGTCAAAATCCAAGCCCTACTCACAGACCTCAAAAAAGTGCCTGGATATCTAAAGACTTACACATACTCTCATTCGTGCTTTGATAAATTTGAAGTGTGATTTCCATTTCACATTGAAGGCTCATATATTATGGAGTAAATAATGACTATGACTATCAAAGATTCATCTTGTCCCTTGAAATGGAAATTTTGTATAAGGTAATGCTTTCAAGTGGTTTTCTATCATCTCATACACATTCTCACAATGAAATTTTGGATTTCAATTCGAATATTGAAAAGTATCTAAAATTGCAAAAAAGAAATTTGACAGCCTTATATGTTCATATAATTTTTTTCCTTGACATTATCTAACGGTAGGCCAAGAAAAATGGTTAGATTTTCATCAAATCATGATTTTGTCAATACCATATCAGGCACACTAATTGGTTGTCCAATGCAAAGTTGCTTTAGATCTTAAAATGTAATTCTTGAAGCGATGTTGATACCAATTTTTCATCATAAAAAAGCTCATTGTTATATTTGCAATTTGAACTTTTCATCATTGTTATATTGCTCGCTTGATCTATATTTAAAAATACTTCAATATAGATCATTATCAAGAATGCAAACATAACTTTTGTCAATAATTATAATCATGTTAACCAAATTGATTAATAAATTATTATTAACAGTACAAATTGTTACATATTTAAAATAAATCAACTTAAAAAAAACCATTAAACATAAAAGCAATAAAAAAAATAAGAAAAAAAATTACTTTTACTTCTTTGAAACTTTATTCTATTACAAATATTTTAATTTTTTAAAACCTTTTTAAATGAAAGTATTTGTATCAAAATAAAAAAAAAACTTATAATTCCAATATAACTTTTAATTAATATTTTGAAAAAAATAATAACACACAAAAATGTATAGAGATATCTAGAGTCTATATTTTGTAATACTAATATTTTAAGATATTATACAACAATCTACTATAAAAGAATAAATTATTTTAAAATAAGCAAGATTATATAATTTGGAAGAAAAATACAAATTCTTTTAAAGAGAATTAGTTGTTAGTAGTGTCTCAAAACATAGATGTTTTTTGATTAGTATATGTTTAGAAATGAAAATAATAAGAATCTAATCAATTTTAAGAACATTCGTCATTTTTTTGAAGAGTATGAATTTAAAATCTTAATACATTCATAAAAATAAAAGCACCATTTAGTCTTAACATAACCATTTATAAAGAAACAAAATAACATTATAATGCAACTGTTTGAAATGTTCTTTATCATTCTCATGATTCAAATACTCGATAAATAAAAACAAAAAAATCACAATTTTTATATTAATGAAATAGTACATTAGACGATCCAAAAGTCATTATCATTAACATCTTTTTACATCTCTAGAGGAGCTCTAGTAACTTTCTCACTAATCACAATACTATACTCGTGAACTAAGACATCAACAAAATCCCATGTATCGCCAACTTTTTCAGTAGCGAGAGGTTGTGTTTTCTTCAATAGGAAAATGATATAGTTCTCGTCATTTGTACACTTTTCCATGGAAACTCTCACATAATTATTATGGAAAAAGCTTATTCTCTGAATGACTGTCATCTTCATTCTATAATCCTAGTCAATATTGTGATCCTAGGCAATTAGTTTAGCCTCTTTCACTATCAACTCAACAAAAGCAACAACACTAATACTTTGGAACGAAACAACATGGGAACGAAAATTAAATAATAAGAATCTAAATTTGCAACATTGTTGCATTCATCATATTCAACTAGAACTACAACAAACTTCTGCCAAAACAGAGAAATTGAACATCAATTCACACCTACATATGCACCTACATCAATTCACACCTGCATAGGTTTCCCTTACATTGGTATCTATAAAGACCACTAGGAAAAAAAACCCCTAAGATGAGGATAGGAGAACACAACAAGAGAGACTATGGAGCCAAAACGCCCAGCCAAACCTAGATCAAATCTGGATCTAGCCCCCAAGCCATGCCATGTGATAACAAGAGAAAAAGAGACATTGGTGACTTGAACCAAGTCGTCGACGAAATAACCTCTGCCTCAATATATAGTGAGTAGAATCATGTGTGTGAACCCATACAATCGCCATGCAGGTCAACTATACTATAGGTCATCTCTCTTCATGCAGTCCTCCTGTCTATATCCGTCACACGTACATGCACTACTCCATAAGTCTCAATTAGAGTGTCTGGGTCATCTCAAGGTAATTAGTCACAAACAGTCCTTGACATGGAATTAAATCTCGGCGTGTCCAATAATCTTGAACATTGGAGGGCCGGTCTACCGTATCAGGACTATTTCATGTCCTTAACTAAATATGGTCGTAACATTCTTCCTCCCTTAAACAAATTCTGTCTTCATAACGGGAAAAAGAAGACTTGAAATTATTCCTTAAGCTTACAAGTCTTACCCAAGAATCATTATTCTTAGTATAATCTTTTCATCTGAATAATACTCATAGATGCAACAATTCTTCAAATGATTGTCTCTACTCAAGAGAACTAACTCAAATCCTAAAGATACACTAAGCAATAAATCTTCCAAATGGGTTGATTGTCTCCAAATGAAAGTTCATCACCTTCATGCCCAATTACATGAACCACTGAGTGACTTTACTTTATTTTAGAAATTAAATCTGAAAGCTGAAGAAATTTCATTTTAATCATAGTCTAAAACCTATCAACAATTTCTTGTAGATAATAGTGCTTCTTGGTGACAATTATTCTTAGAATATCAAATATCCTAATATACAACAATTCAGTCATCTAAAACCTCTAGGAAATCCATCAAATCTCAAACAATTAAAACTCTATCCAGAGTACTGCAGTTATTCTAATGAGTTAATAGCTCCATTTCTAGCACCACATGCCAAAAATCAACAACCCATTTGGATTTCAATAGCTGTCTCCTATAAATCAGGAAATATAGACTGAACTTCATACACAAGCACACATATAGACTACAATCTGTAGTAAGATACTATCCACTAAAATAAGCAAAACTCCCAATAAGAAAAACCAATTACTTTATGAGATATGTCAGTGAGATCCATAGGACTCAATAAAAAATTGGAGTAAAGAGATTTAGATTTTCAAAACACTGATCTAAACTCAACTCAATCAATAGATTAGAAGTTATACACTCATAATAACTAAGTATCTGTTTGTGATTCGTCAATCACAAATAGTTAGACTCTTATGATTTGTCAATCATAATTCACGGGAATCTAACCCAATACTTAATCATTAAAGAACACTGAAGTGTATGTCCAACCAAACTCAACTAAATTCCAAAATTCAGTTTATTATTCTTGGTATCATTATGATTTGGTATCCAATTGAACGCTCTAGGATACAATCACTAATGAATTGAATCTATTTCTCACCTGAGAAATACACAACCAAGAATTCCATATATCCTATGCACACAATTTTTCTTGATAAATCCAAATGACTCATAAATTATGTGTCTTACAAGAAATACACACAAAACAAACAATTTCCGATGAATTCTCTTCACACTATCCGTTTTGCCAATTAAGTTCTACAAGAGTAAACCAACTACTCAAGTTAATTGTAGAAATGTCCAGGTGCAGCTCTTAATTGTACCAATACACTACCACATTTAGATCCTTATCCAAATCACTTTTAAGTTACCCAATAAATCCCTCACAAAAAGATCTATTAGCTCTGCAAGTATCTGTTTCAACAATACTTGATCATATGTCTATGTTCACCAACTAGGTTAAGTGCACCAAATAACCCTAGTAACCAAGAATACATAATAGATCCATACAAGATTAAACGTGCACATATGAGAATAATCTCACTATGATCTAGTACATACACATATGTCCTTTTCTGGCAGATTCCTCCAAAATCCGCATATCTTACTCTCATATCTCATTGAGAATCTTGTAACTCAGCTACAAAAGAACTCTATTTCTCTTGAGTAATTAACATATCTGAGAAATCTCTGAGACTAAGAACACATTCTCTCTCACGAGTTTTCCAACCTACTTACCTCTTGCACCAAATTTCTTCCACTTAATCAACCCCTCCCAGATCCTAGAACTCCTACTAAGATTAGGTTGATTCAATACAAACACTCCATTATCAAAATTACTACTATCCCTACCAACTAAGATTAGTAACTTCTGATCTTACTTAGTACTACTTATAAGGATTTCCAATTTCAATTTCTCTCTTGTTCCAGATTGTTCATGACAAATGAAAATACCAAAATTGTGAAAAGTCAATAATAAGTGCATTCCAAATAGGATGCACTCTATTATACACAGAGCTTTTCTTCTAGATATTCTCAACATGAGTGACAGTAACTATCATCTATTTGAGATCTATTTATGCATAAGAGAAAATCTAGGATTAAGAAATTGAAAATACCAACATCTTGGAAAATTCCAAATTCCAAGCCTTATCCAAGCAGTAATTCACATGATTATAAAGTAACCTTCAGAAAATAATTTCCATACTGGAAGGATCGTATGAATTTTTATCTGAAGTCCATATTCGAGAAATCCAAAAGAAGCAAGAGTTCTTTAAAAAGTGAGAAATAGCTCACACTATCTAATATTTCAGAGAATATCTATTTCACCAAGTACTAGAGTACCCCCATTTTTGTTTCTAATGGATCGCAATAATCCATTTACGAAATTGTGATTTAACAAGAATCCATACATGTTCTTACTTTCACATAAAACAACCCATCTGGTTGTTGGTTTTCTATTGCTCTCTGATACCACTCTGATGGGAACAACATAGGGTTTCTCAAGCCTCAGTGGAATAGGAGGCCGTCATCCCACCAAAGAAAAACAATGATTAAATTTGTAGATTTTAGGATCCAGATTTTTAAGAGACTCGAAGAATAGAGCGGTTCTAATTTGTGTTGATAATGAATATCAGTGTAGGTGTCGTAGACAACCATAAAGAAATGTGGAATGATTAGGCGTCTGTGACAACCATGCGTATCTCTGTTAGTGATAATCATGACAATAGAGAAAGAGGAGTGAGAGATGATTAAATATTCAACACGAATTCAACATGGTAGAAAAATAGTGAATCTGTATAATAGTGTTGTAGTAACAACAATCAGATCACAAGACAGTTGCGCTGAGCACGTGATCCTGAGCCCTGCTATCATGAGCCTTGCTATTTCTTATACATGTATTGATTGATTGTGTCTTATGTGTGTCTGCATGCATGTCTGTAATTTCTGTCATTCTGTGATAATGTTCATTTTCAATTCATTTTTTACACCCTTTTCCGTTGAATTGCCTGTGAGTTTGCCAATCAAAACTTCTTAAAATAGTTTAGGTATGATTTCTCACAAATCTACCTCACGTCATATCACTATTGTACAGGTTCCAGGTCACCGCATGCATAGCCAATGATAACCATGTTCCAAAACAAGCACTATCTTATAATTTGAAACTAGCATCACTTATTCTTACAAGCGACACCATGCAACCCACAATGCACAAGTCCATTGCAAGGAATTAATCACTACTTAGAGAGAACAAGCACATGACCACTCGCACAAGCTACTAGAGATTATTTTATCCGAAGTAGAGTCTCAGAACTAGGAAAAGTGTTTTATCAGACATGAGACCTAGCAGGTGTATTGCATAAACTATGTATGCAACATAAATGCTTGGTGCGTGTGGCTTATTCTACATATGATGATGAGCTCCAGATGTTCAGGATCTCTATACACAAAGGCGAGAGTCCAATTCCTATCTCACCATATATCCTAAACCACTTGAGGTTCCCAAATGAAGGAGAAACAATCCATGGTAGAGGGCAATCATTTAATAAGAATTACTTGGCGCAAATGTATACATAAGATGGTGATGCGCCGTAACACTCACCTCTGATCCAGGACTTAGGGCAGCACCGGACCTACTTGCACTCCTTATTGAGGTACAATCGCCAAGATTCAACAGGATTCCGGACAACACTTTGCCCTATCATTCGGCTTGGAGGAACTTGTTACACGCCACTTCATGTGGGCATAAAAGATAATTATCAAATTATGTGCGGTGCTCAAAGCAAAAAAAGCTCTCACCAAATGCGGATATCTCCTGCATATGATTGTAAGCAAATATTACTTAGATTAATTCCCTAGCATTCTCGCTCGCGTACAAGAGAAATATCCGGACGTGCCACACACCACCTCAGTAGTCCAAGAGGATAAAAGGGGGAGAGGCCAAACAGGCCAGCACCCAAATGATGCTGCATCACTAGAAGAAAAACACTAGCATCCTCAAAGGAACCAGAGTTAGAGCCAGAGAGGTTGGAAGAGCATGCCCCGAGCCAACACATAGCTGAACATTCAAAAGGGCTCATGCAAGGTGATGTATCAGAGCAATCAAAACATTTAGAGGGGCACACACAAGGTGAGGACTCATTTAGTAGCAGCAAAGATCATTTGAGCCAATTCACCATCCAGGGATTTGAAAATATCAATGAAATGGGAGACACAGCACAATCACCCTTGCCTAAAGACATCTCTCAAGTATCAGAGCAATCAAAACATTCAGAGGGGCACACACAAGGTGAGGACTCATTCAGCAGCAGCAAGGATCACTGAGCGATTTCACCATCCAGGGGTTTGAAAATATCAATGAAATGGGAGACACAGCATAATCGCCCCTTCCTAAAGACATCTCTCAACGGTGGAAATCACAAAAGGCATTGAAGAAGAATTGAGTGTCGCATCAGACCCTTCGGCGACACATTCCGAGGCAAAGGAAATAGAGGATGAACTTGGTGTCCCACCTGTGTCGTCCGTGGTAAGTGACCCACCAACCACCATCACAATCACCACGACAAAATCTCCCACCATCCTACGCATCCACCTCTCAACAGTATCCTCCTATTGGGGAGTGTGGTGGCAGTATCTTCCAAACAATGTGCGATGGGCCATCAATGCTCAGAGTGATACCATGCATGACCTCTACGCTTCAATCAATGAGTATCAGAATTGGTGGAACTTCTCGCAAGAGGAAAACGTGCAGCTAACCAACAAGGTACAAGAATGGCAAATTTATTCTACGGAATTAGAATAAGAGGTCACTCAATTAAAAAACAGATAAGAAAAAATCATGGCTGACCTCAAAGAGTTGCACCAAATAAACAGGGACGTTAATGCACGCTTACAATGCAAGGATGCTCACATCAAGATCCTAGAAACAAAGTTAGAAACTTACTAGTCGCTATGATGGGTAATATTTAACAGATTGATTTCGCGAGTTTTGGTTTTGACAAGCTACTAAAAAAAGAAGGCAATGTCTTCTAGAGAGAGAGAGAGAGCGGCCATCCTGCTTGTTATTCATTAATTTGATCTTATCGATGGGCGATCTGTGGACTCATCCACTGATGGATATCATTTTAAAGTTGGCTCAAAGTTCTATGGTCAAAACTATGCTAGGAGCAAGCATATTGAGGTGGCATATCACTTTGTGAGAGAGCAAGTCTTCGCAAAGTAGGTGGAGCTTCAACATGTGTCCTCAAGGGAATGTGTAGCTGGTATCTTCACTAAAGCATTGGGAAAGGACTTGTTCATGAAGCATAGGACTTCACTTGGAGTGTTCTCAAAGTCTATGCTAGAACTAGTTGAAGAGGGAGAGTGAAAAATTTCAATTAGTTTTGCTACTTTGGTCATATTTGTATATTTGACAATTGAGGCCAATTTTTATATTAGACTTAGAGTTTTACTTTTCAAAGTTATATTAGTCTAAAATCATTTGAATAAATACTTTTTGAAAGTGTGGAAAAGTGTAGTACACGAGTTTTAGAAGATTCAAATTTGAATAGTAGAGACATTGGATCTAGTCACAAAAATAGTAAGATTTTTCATTATGGAGGGAAACCAAGTTTCAAATTAGGTTTGTACCTGTTATAAAAGGATGTAACTCATGGGAAGAGAAACATTCTCTCTCTCTCTCTCTCTCTCTCTCTCTCTCTCTCTCTCTCTCTCTCTCTCATGTATAAAGAGTTCTCTTGGGTTCATATATCCATTGGTGCACTATATTTGTGATATCTTGCAATCTTGTGTGTAGAATGCTTATTTTATACTATTTTCGGATCCACACATGTGAAATATAGTAGGGTACTGTTTTTGTACGGACAAAAACTTCTTCATATCTTGTGTTTGATGTTTGATCAGGTTTTGCATCTCTTTCATTGAGTAGATGTTGATTTTTCTACATTGGCAGGATTGGTAATGTTGATCTATTTTTAACCAAAGATCAGGTTATGGAATTAGATCTTAAATGATCTGAAATTCTTCACAAACATTACACCAGTAGCTACCAGTATTATACATAGAACATGAAGAAGCATGCGCCAAACATCATAGGCAATGTGATCCAGCAAATGATGGTCATGGCCCTTCGCGTTACACAAGACAACAAAAGAGATAATCTAGGGTATCACTCGACAATGGTGGAACCTCAAAGCACACATGGGGGTACTATCACGAACCACAAACGAGGTATCTCAGCTGAAGAGCCTAACCCCATCGCCACTCACCTTGACACCACCTATCAAGCCTCATCACCACCACCAGATGACACACCACTCTCACCACCACACAACCAACCACCTCACCACCTCGACACTCACCCCTATTCCCTTATTTATCTACTCCACAAATACCCAAAACTCTCCCGTGAACTTTTCACAACCATACCTAACCCTCCCACCCACACTTACCACAAGTACATAGGTGCGACACAGAATCACGCCGAAGAATCCTAGCCAACATATGTTAATGTCGGAGGAGTTCAACAAAGCATATCCACGCTGGGAGGACAGAGGCAGGTAAACTCTTCTGTAAATCTCACAAGCAGAAAGTGTTAGCATTAGAGCGGCAGCCTCAGTGGCAACGTGTTATGATGAATGTTACCAAAAAAAGTTCCACATAAATTGGGCTTACAAATAAACTATCAATGTAACACACCAAAGCTATATTACCAAAAGCCTAATGTCAAGTTGATAAGGTCCTAATACATGCACATTGTCCGAAAATCCAATTCCTTCAAACTAAATCCTGGGAAGCAATATCCAAAACCAAGGTTATAGCTTTGACAACCGAGCACCAAGAAACCAGAGTTCTCTTACTGGGTGCTAGTAACTTAAATTGTGGAAATTGATTTAGAGAATCAATTTTAATAGTTACAAAACGTTAGCCTATACTGATCCTTGAATGACTGGCATGCAACAAGCATTGATACAGCCTAGTCATTGCAATTTTGCAAATTGCTATCCTAGCACATGCCCCAAATCAACTTTTTAACATTCATAAAACTCCATGCACAATGACTAGTTGAACATATTGGCTTAAAATATTTTTAAAAATCATACTCTCGCACAAACATGTTGAATCGAAGCATATAGCA
>MU835062.1:0-42102 GCA_029204225.1 Diphasiastrum complanatum | reverse complement strand
GGAGCAAAGACATCTACGTCTTAGAGCTGTGAAGGCCACATGAGAGAGAGAGAGAGAGAGAGAGAGATGAGAGAGAGAGAGAGAGAGAGAGAGAGAGAGAGAGAGAGAGAGAGAGAGAGAGAGAGAGAGAGAGAGAGAGAGAGAGAGAGAGAGAGAGAGAGAGAGAGAGAGAGAGAGAGAGAGAGAGATGTAAGTGGATCAACTGCTGCAACAATTTGCACATCTTCCCAAGTTTTTGTGGTTGGAAGAATTTTTGCATCTTTGTTTTCATCTATTTCTAGTCCATGATGCCTATTTTGTTTAGTCTCATAAGTGATTGAATCCATCCATAATTGATGTTTCTCAATGGAAGAATTCCTAGCACCTAGGCAGCCCACCATTTCTATAGTCGATCATATAGGTGCTCGACATCCACTTATTCCCCACCACAATAGAATTTGTAGGTGATAGGAATATGTTGTAGGCATGGAGCAATAGGGAGCCCAAATGTTGTGCAATTTTTTAATGTGTCACAAAATTCATTCTCTTATTAATAAGGTAGTACTATATTTTTTATGGGCATGAATGGATGACCTTATTCTAGTTTTGTTGTTAATAGTCCTTTTTTATTATTATGCCTATGGTTGAAAATCCCATATATTTTTCACAATTTGAAGCCTATTGTTGTACAAAAATAGTTTTTTATAGAATCCTCCCAATATAGGTCTTATGTGTAGTAGTGAATAAATGGTTTCAATGTGTCAAATCACCCTTTTTTTTTTGACGTTTCTGAAGTGTGTGAAGATACCTTCTTTACAAAGTGGCAATCCCACTGCCCATCAAACTTTTAAGAGGTTTTAAAGACAAGCAACTATAGTTTGGTATACCTACATTATGAAAAAAATCGATTTGGGGCCCTAAGGGGCTTTAAAAGGGCTTCTCAAAACAAGTAAAATCAATTTTTCTACAGGGTAGGAAACCCCACCGACCATCAAACTTTGAGCAGACCTTGTAAAGACATGGCAACAAATTCTAAAAACATGTTTACAAACACTTTGAAGAAAAATAGAGATCTATAAGCTAGCACACTAGGGCTAGCATGCCAATGTGCTAGTCTAGGGGGCTCCATGAAGAAAGGTTTTCTACTATGTCAAATTTTCTTTCTCAACAAATGTGGGAATCTAATACTTTAATGGGCCTATTGATAGAAATGGTACAATAAATTTGAAGTGTGTCTACCTAGATATTACAAATGATTTTATTGGAGCTCTACAGAATACCACACTGGTGTGCTAGTCTAGGGGACTCCAAAAAGTGTATCTTAATATTCAAAATGCCTTTTTCAAGAAATTGGTAATCAAAGACCCGTCAAATTTTAATGGGCCCGTTGAAAGAGGATCAACATATTGCAGACACCATCCAAGGGGGTGGTGGTGGGTTTTCTTCCACCACCCCCTCTACTCCCCCATCTCTCCTTGCCCTTCCATCGTTGGGCCCCAACACTACCACAATAATGGCAATAAGGAATATGTTGCTCCCATTGAAAGATATATTGCTACCCCATATCCTTCCCAAGACATCAAAAATTTTATTTTGGAGTTCTATAGGCTATCACACTAGTGTGTTGGCCTATAGGGCTCTAGAATAATTTTTTGTACAATGTCAAAATGTGTTTCTCACTAAAATTTGGAATTCTGTTACCCATCATACATTTTAACAAGAATTTTAAGTGACATAGTGCACCATTCAAGACTAATTTCACCTACCTTTTGAAAAAATCATTGTAGAGCCCTATAAGCAAGCACATTGGCACGCTAGTCTATAGGGCTCCAAATAGATCAATATGTCATATGGCCTATCTCACCGAATTTGAATTTCCAATTACCCATCAAACCTTTAATGGCTCCATTGAAGAACATGGTGCTGGTCTTACTAAATGTGTTGACCTGAACTCTGTAAAAATCTATTTGGAGCCCTATAGGCTAGTACACCGACGAGCTATTGTAAAGGGCTCCAAATAATTTTTTCAAATTTGTCAAATGGCCCTTCTCATTAATTTTGGAATTCCAATTACTTGTCAAATTTTGAATGTGCTCATTGAAAGACATAGTGCCACCCTTGAATAATGTGTCTTGAATAATGTGTCTGTCTCAAATTTGAAAAAATCATCTTGGAGCCCTATAGGACCCCAAAATGTTTTCAATTATACAACAAAATACCTTCTCTTTATTTGATTTCAAATCCCACTACGTATCTAAATTTTGTCTCCCCCATTACATAGCATGGTGCTACCTTTGTCTTAAAATGTGTCTATCTAGAATTTTGTTGAATCTAATATAAAGGGATGCCTACAATATTTAAATGAATTTGTGTAGTTGAGATCTCAAAAGACATCAAACTTTTCAAGGGCCCACACAAAGTCTCAAAGCACCTTATTGATATATGGTCGAAGATCTTTGCTAGACATTGAAACAATCTCTCTGGAGTGCTATAGACTAGCCATTTTAGAAACATTTAGCAAAGAAACTTTTCAAATATATCAAATGCCTTGTCTCACCAATTTTGGAAATTGCCATTTCCCATTAAATTTTTACTGGGCCCATTGAAAGATATGGTGGTTGCCTTACAAAATTTATCTAGTTGTATATCAAAAAATCTTATTGGAGCCCTATGGGATGCTAGCTTTTAGGGCTTTAGAATGGTTTTTAGTATTATGACAAGAAACATTTTTTTAATAAGGTTTAGAATCCGACTATCCATCAAATCTTTGACTACCCCATCAAATGACATGGTGCTACCCTTTGAAAATGTGTTAAATTAGGCTTTTTCAATATTATTATAATATGTTTATGAACATGTTGTTGCCTTTTAAAATATGGCTTTGCCTAAAATCTCAAAAGAGATGAAATCTTTTTGGGGCCCACATAAAGTCTCAAAGCACGCCTATGTTCTAATGTGCTTATGAGACTAAACATAAGCTTATTGTTAATTAACTTGTAAAATGCCTTCTCTAAACAAATTAAGTGCACTTACAATGAACTTAGGATTTAAACTTTGAACTTAGGAATTAAATCTTAAACTTAGACTTTCTAAGTTGAACTATTCCAGATGATTGTTTGTAATAGTTAAACTTTAGTAGCAAAATATCTAAATATAAGGTTTTCCTAAGCCTTTATTTGAATTTACTTGTGGGCTTACAAAACACATGCCACAATAAATTCTTAAAATTGAAGGATCTTGGGGCTAACATTATCCCCCTCTTTATTGGATTGGCGGTCCCATGCTAATGGCAATGTAAAGAACCCCGCTCCTTATGGTGTTGGAGGAGTCAAAGTTGGTGTAGCTTGTAGATGTGGAACTTTTTGTAAAGTTATGCTCCGTAGGAGATTAAGCTTTAAAGAAGTATGAGCGTCGATTGGCTCTTTGATGGGTTGTATTTCCAATTGCCCACGTTGATGATTCAATGAATGATGTACAAGAGCCTGGGTTCTTGAATATGGTATGAAAACAACACAAGGTGTGAATGAACGATAATGAGATGAAGATGAGGGTAAGTGGTAAGATGTGAGTCAGATATGGGGGTAGTGGTGGAGGTGAATGAATGGATGAAAGGTTTGTTGCTCATAGTTGTCTCTTGAAAACATGATGTTGGCAGACTGTGATTGTCACATTGCGGCTTCTTTGAGGTCAATTGTATCGTTGAGAGCTCCATGAAGAATTGCTTGGAGCAGAGGCTTGACCGATCCCCTTTTCTTTTTTTCATATACATAGTAGTGTCCTTTGAATGGTCAACAAGTGAGTAACTTGTCTATTTATTTAATTGCAAAAACACCACTTGTTGTGTTGTGAAAAACCTCCCAGGTCTTTTTTATAATAAGCTTGTCATTGCTCAGCGGGAGCTCTGAAAAAGCATCGTTGGTATACCGCAGATGTTGTAGAATTGTCTGTTTCCCAAAGTGCTTCAATTGAGAACTAGAAGAAATTCAGAATGATCAATGAGGTGGAAATGAGGTTTTGAAACATGTATGGAAAAGTGAGATGAAACGTCAAGATTAATTATATGGTGGAACATGGGAGATGGAATGGATGTGAACAAGGGATGATATGAATCTTTTGTGTCTTGTTATACATGTTTATAACCAATGCTCAATGTACAATTTTCCAAAGAGTCACCGTTGTTTGCCTTGAAAATGACATTTGTCCTTGAGGTTGTGTAACTATAATTCCATAAAAGTGTCCCTCTGAAGGTTCCCAAGAGCAAAAAAAATGGCCTAGAACCTTCTCAGACAACAAATTATTGAGTTTCCTTGGGAAGTAACCTTCGCAGAGCTCTCTGAAGTTCCATCTCACTGAGACAAGGACGCAGAGAAGTCTGCTAGAGTTAGATCCCAAAAACGTGCACCTGTGAAGGTTCCCAAGAGCAAAAAGTGGGCCTAGAACCTTCTCATACAGTAAATTTTGAGTTTCCCTGGGAAGTAACTCTTGTATCTTGGTAAGCAAGTGGATCTGACTCAGATACAAGCACATACCAGCATGCAAAGATTAGTTCCCAGAAAATCTCAAAATTTGGCCAAAAAACCCCAAAAGAATGCAGTTTTTTCAAGAGTTTTTGAGTTTCCTTGGGAAGTAACCCTTGCAGCTTGGCGAACAGCTGAATCTGACTAAGATACAAGTGCATACTAGTCTTCAAGGGTTTGTTCCCAGAAAATCTTAAAATTTTGCAAAAAAACCCCAAAAAAATGCACTTTTTTCAAGATTTTTTTAAGTTTCCTTGGGAATTAACTCTTTCAACATTGTGAGCAGCTGAATCTGACTGAGATACAAGTTTATACCAGTCTGCAAGAGTTTGTTTCCAGAAAATCCTAAAATTTTGCAAAAAAAAACCCCAAAAAAATACACTTTTTTCAAGATTTTTTTGAGTTTCCTTGGGAAGTAACTCTTGAAGATTGGTGAGCAGCTGAATCTAACTGGGATACAAGTTCATACTAGTCTTCAAGGGTTTGTTCCCAGAAAATCATAAAATTTTGCAAAACAACCCCAAAAAATGCACTTTTTTTAAAGATTTTTGAGTTTCCTTGTTAATTAACTCTTGTAGCTTGGTGAGCAGGTAAATCTGACTTAGATACAAGTTTCTACCGGTCTGAGAGGGTTTATTCCCAGAGAATCTTAAAATTTTACAAAAGGCCTAAAAAAAAATGCACTTTTTCCATGATTTTTTGAAATCTGCTGAAACGTAACTTTTGCAAAGAGGTTTATAGATAGATATAACCTAGATATGGCTAATGTGAAATTTTTGTGAAGATCGAATGGTTAGATTTTTAAATACCTAAGAAAAAGTGCCAAAAAACTAAGTTTTTTGAAGATCCTGACAAATCTGTCCATCAAGAACTCTTGCAAAACTCAGATTGTCTAGAAATGATCCAGATACAGCTACTGTAGGAAGGTTGAGGGTTTGATTCACTCAGGTATGAAGAAATCTCAAAAAAAAAAAAACCGTGAAAAAGGGCTAAAATCACACTATTAGCCAACTGAAACTGATCAGATCTTGTCAAATCTAGGTTGCAGTCACATTATCCATCAAGATCCAACATCCCTGGACCGAATCAAGTGAATGAACCTCAGATCAAGCCGATCAGTTCCCTCCACATCAACCACTATCCATCCATCATTCTTCTGCCCCATCTCTATTCCATCTTCTATCTCTCTACTAGATAAATCCATTTTTGTCTCTATTCTCATCCATACTAATCCACCGTTTACTGATTCTCTTCTCTTTTTCTTTTCCTCCATCTCCCAAAAAACAAAAAAAAAGGCTGGAGCACTAGAGTCATTGGGCAAACCTTGAAGCAATTCACCAACCAGCTACTTTGCGACATTCTAGTGCTGAACTATGGAGACCGCCCTTGTAGGATTATCGAAATTAAAAAAGTTTCTTGCTGAAACATAAGGGGAATTTGTTACCGGTGTATGCCTATCAACTTAGAGGTGATGAAATACTGCAATCAGTTAGGTGCTATGGATGTGGAGGAAAACACCGTTGTGCTGAATGTCCACACCGAGGGGATCCGTCAACATTTGATCCCTCGTGTTCACAATGCGGAGTTAATCATCCATGTCGAGATTGCCCGATGAGAAATTCACAAATAGCAGGAGGCATTTGGCCTATGTAGACCAACATGCACCTGGGGTACCCTTCCACCTCAAACGCACTATAAAAGAAAAATCTTAGTGCCACCGGGCTATGAAGCGAGTGATGAAGAAGACAATCTGGCAAAAGTCCCAAAGTAACCAAAGATACCCTCGGGCAAACAAGTAAAACCGTCACAGAAACAGAGATGGTAGAATCCATCACGCCAATGGTAATTGAGGAAGTCAAGAAATTGGCATCCGACGAAGTCCAACGGATTTTACCAAGTCTCTCGGCGCAATCAGTACAAAGAATTCTTAGTGATGAAGTACAAAGGGGACTAGCGTCAACAAGGCAACTTGAAGGCAATTCAGCACAAGAGCCAAGGAAAAGTGCCATCATGCAGCCTTCAACGGGGAAGTGCAATGACCAAGGGCAGACTAAAGGTGATGATTGTCCCTCAACAATCAAGATTCAACCAAAGTCTCATTGTTCCATAATGCAGCGGCCCAAACCAACGCAAAATCCGGGTATATCCATTCTTCAAAGGCCAAATCCAGGGAATCCAAGCCCAAATAGGCCTCCAGTACAACAAGCACCAACACCTACAATGACAAAGCCTTGTCCTAAATCTTTGATATTGACTGCTGAGGAAAGTCTTCAGTTATGGCATACCATGAATACCTGGACAGAGAAGAGAGCCAAGCAAGCATGTCATATCCACATTATGATTTGGGGGAGTCCATGATGTTGGGACCAGTTGCGCCAATCTATGAGGATCCAGTTTTATCTTGGGATACTCTGATGGAATGCCTCAACTACCCAATTGTTGATGAACAAGATTATCCGGAATGGCCACCAGATCCTTATGGATATTATTGAAAATCTGGCAGGTCCCAGTTATTGCTGATCATCCACTAATAAAGCCTCAAGTTTTACGTAAGCGAATTCTATCCACGCTTTTTCTGAAGCAGCCATGTCCCAACAATAAAAGAACCGACAACAGCGCCCCTTCACGACAGTTCCAGCCTAGTGCCGACGGACCGGCACTACTTTGGGCCATGGACCCTGTTGTGGGTATTTCCTACATAGTAATAAACAAGTGGGTCCCACCACTTGAAATATTGTTGGCCAAGCCTTACCTAGTGGGCCTCGCCATAGTACATTGTAAGTAGGGTAATAAGTGTGAGGGCAATGACATCCTAAGCAAGTAAACCCAACCCAGCACAAGTAGCAAGGTGTAATTCCTAGGAATAAGAGACTAGGGGCTTAAAACTCTAAAATGACATTAGAGGCCCTAAGTCAAGTTGCAAATAAAAAAGCTCAAAGGGCCCAACTTATAACTCACATGAATCATGTGAGTGCCCTTGTGCTTTCTTAGCACTAATAGATTTAAGTTGTGTCTATTTTAAAGGCCTGGATTAGAATCCTTGCCCCAATGAAGTGGCCAATGAGAGTGAAGGAGGCTCATCTCTAAAATCTATAAGTATTGTATCATCTTCCATTCTCGTTCTAATAAAACTCTCTTGGTTTCTCCATCTCTCTCTCTCTCTCTCTCTCTCTCTCTCTCTCTCTCTCTCTCTCTCTCTCTCTCTCTCTCTCTCTCTCTCTCTCTCTCTCTCTCTCTCTCTCTCTCTCTCTCTCTCTCTCTCTCTCTCTCTCTCTCTCTCTCTCTATGTTGGGATAGAATAGCTTTGGGTAGGCGCTTGAGCCCCCAAAGCCTTTCTCAACCTAGGTATTCTCTCTCTCCCTCTCTCCACTCTCTTTCTCCTCTCTCTTCTCTCCCTCTCTCTTCTTGCTATGCAGGTGAAGGCGAGGTTGCCGCTCCCAGTGACGGACCCCTATGCTACACTGACGACACAACAAACATTATCAGAAAATGACTTAGGTTACAGACATACAAACACACATTCAAACACACATAACAAACGTCAATTAGTAAATCTCCTAGAAGTAGCAACGCTTGTAATAATGTCGTAGCCTACTCCGTCACAACTGTGTCAGAGCAGAATTGTCAATTAGAGGGGTTGGTTGGGATCATAAGAATAGGTAGCCGATTTCGCCCTATCACAAGAATAGGTAGCCTCTGCTTGAGAGACTTTGGCATTGGGATCCACTATGTAGTAGGTAGTAGGATCGACATAAGTAGTATTAACCATATGAGATTGTACATGTGGCACAGGCTGATTGACTACAGATGGTTTTCTGGGTTGATAAGGAACTGGGCATGTTGGCCTTGGTTGGTATTGTCATGGCCTCGACGCAGATGGATTTGGATTGGAGTTTGGTGTGTTGTTTAGATTGCTCTTGCTTATAGATCTACATTGTGTCAAATATAAGTGCTAGTTTTGATGGAGATGAACATAGTAATGCAACCAATTACTCTTGTGGATTGAATTAATCCATTTTAGAAGTTTTAGCTAGAATTAAAGTAGAATCATTGTGCTACTGTATTGTGGGTCCTATCAGTTGATAAGGATTAGTTGGCCTCGCCACGAGGCAAGTCAACGGGACACGCGTCCCACAAACGGCAACCTGGGTCATGCATGGGTTGCCTGAGTGAACAACTATATGTACAATGTAATTTCACTTTGAGAAATACAGTTGCTATGTGAGTGTTTTCTGTCTGTGTTACTGTGTAGCATGATCTGTGTTCCTGTTCGAAGCGAATTCTTAGTTGGTATCAGAGCCGTACAGGGAGCGTACACAGTACATCATCGTCGTTGAAGAGAGCTTCGGGAGAACTATCTTTAGAGAGTTCAAGATTTACGGCGGGTGAAGACGGAAGGAGAAACACTGGTGCAGAGAGTTTGGCACACAGAAGCTTGGTGAGCTTGAGACTGTGTGAGGATTCAGAAACAAGGGTTGTCGGCTGAATCAGAACCTCAGCAAACGGAATTTTGAAATTTTGAAGCAGGCTATATGGTGTTTGCAGTCAGTGTGCATTCAATTGGACACCGTTTGACAAACGGATTGAAGCATCAGCTTTCCAGCAGTAGGACGACGTTAGAGAAACCAGATTGGCTAGTCAGAGGGCTGTGAACAGTCAATCAAGATCAGTATTTCCAAGGAAAACCCTGGCCTAGGGTTTGGAAGAACAAAAGTTTGGTTTCTGAGCGGTAGCAGACCATTACCTGAGCTATAAAAGCAAGAACAAAGGCATCCTAATGCAAAGAAGAAGATTTCCAGAGGCCGTGAATAGCCATGCTGCATCTGAGTAGCTGGAACGGATTTAATCTGGCAGCCATAGCCTTGAAAAATCAAGAAAGGGTGCAGAGGAGGTCGCGACTGAGTTCTTGCGCCCAAACCATTTTTATGCCCAGTGCTTCGTAGTGTCTAGCGGCTGCAAGAGTGATCATCAGCACGCGAATCGGCCAGAGGCCATTGGATCAACAACTAGTATGATCAAGGGCCAAGATAACATCCTTAAGAAGTACTGTGAGCCATTGGTTTGAGATAAACCATTGGGTTGGTTTGAAAGGAGCCTTGAAGTGGGCTAAAGGGACTTGAAGAGCATTATGGCCTCCCTTGGGTCCCTTCACAAGTGAAGTGTGAAGTTTCTTCAAGGTGAAGAAACAGTTTAAAAACACGAAAAGCTCTTAATTTTGCCTCCTTTATCCGTTTTGACCCAAACGAAAGGCTATAACCTCCAAACGAAGGGCAGCCAGACTGTACATGCAAGTAAGGTACAACAAAACAGAGTGATTGCAGCGGAGAAAGTGTTTGGAGTGCGCCAAAAGTGATTTCACCATTTCGTTGGACACGTAGTTGGGAGTTGATGACTGAGTGCATTTCGGAAGGCGACGCCGATTTCGCTTTCAAATTGGTGGAAAAGCGACGAGTGGCCTGGTAAGCAAAAAAGTGCAGGTCATTATTTTCAACTTATGACATCACAGTTGGCCTCGACATACTGCTTTTAGCCTACGGTAGAAGTTTCAAGCAGTTTTGTGATGGCAAACATGGGAGAGTCCATTTTGAGTGAAAGTAGCAAATTGGACGAGATTTCCAACTATGCAGTGTGGAAATTCAAAATGAAAAACAAACTGATGGAGAAAGACGTGTGAAAAGTCATCACAAGTGATGAGAGAAGGCCATCAATTGAAGCGGATATCAAAGCGTTCAACAAAAAGATGAGGAAAGCTTTGACCTTTATTAACTTGTCATTGAAGGATCACATCATTACCCACATTTGTGATGCTGTTACACCCAGACAGGCATGGGATGTGCTAAAGGAGCAGTTCGAGACGTCAAATCCGTCAAGAATCATGTTTCTGAAGTCAAAGTTGAATAGTGCCCGAATGGAACAAGGAGAGCACATTCAGACGTACATGACCAGAATCAAGACAATGAGGGATGAACTGCATTCTATTGGTGAGCGCATACGTGATGTGGAGGTGGTGCACAATGCATTGTGCGGCATTGCAGAACCCTATTAGATGTTTGTGAGCGGAATAACATCAAGAGAAAGATTGCCAACCTTTGACGAGCTCACAAGAATCTTGATGTAGGAAGAGCAATAGCGAGAAATGGTGAAAGCTAGACGTCAAAATACTGACAATTAGGCACTTGCGACATGCCAAAAACAAGGCAAGGGCAAGGGCAAGAAGAAATCTAAGCAGCAATTTGCCAAGACTTAGGAGGATGAGAGATCTTCCAATAAGACCAAGAAGAAAGGCAAGTGCTTCCATTATGGTAAAAAGGGCCATTGGAAGAGTGAATGTCGTAAATTCCTGGCGGAACAAGACAAGAGAAACCAAAGCAGGTAACCTTGTCAATGAGGGCGAGATTGAAGACTCTAGCATCTTCATATCTGCATTGTCATCTAATCAAGATGATCAAGCGGGGTATATTGACTCGGGAGCCACAAGACACATGACAGGTAACAAGAATTGGTTCAGTAGCTTGAAAGTGTTGGATAATGGAACGTCCGTTTCACAAGCAAATGGTGAGGTGTGCAAGATCAAGGGGATAGGCACCATCTCAATCCAACTACCTGATGGCAAAAGCAGGACGATCAGGGAGGTACTTTATGTACCAGGTTTAAAAAAAAACTACTTTCTGTTGGAGTCATTACTGATCAAAAGTTGAAAGTAGAATTTGCCCATGATCGTTGCTTTGTGAAGGATGTGAACCACCTTTGCATTAGATGGATGTGAAATCTGCTTTTCTAAATGGTGAGTTAGAAGAAGAGGTGTTCATGGATCAACCTGAAGGCTTTGCAATGAAGGGACAGGAAAAGAAAGTATGTCGCTTGAAAAAAGCACTTATGGTCTTAAACAGGCACCACGTGCGTGGTATAACAAGATTGATGCCTACTTTCATTCAAAGGGGATGGTGAGAACACATTCTGATCCAAATCTATATGTCTTATGCTTTGATGGTATGGTTGCTTTGATCGTTCTTTATGTTGATGACTTGATTATTACGGGAAATAATCAAGAGATGATAAATATGATCAAGAAAGACCTCATGGAACAATTCGAGATGATAGATCTCAGCCTGATGCATTATTGCCTTGGAGTAGAGGTGTGGCAAAAAGGACACGAAGTGGGTTTAACACAGGTGAAGTATGTCAAAGAGTTGCTGCACAGGTTTAGGTTGCAGGATTGCAAACCAGTGAATACTCCTATTGAACCAAGTAAAAAGCTTTCTAAGCTTGATGAGTCACAGTCATTTGATGCTACACTGTATAGGCAGTTAGTAGGGAGCTTGATTTACCTTACCACGACTAGACCAAAATATATGCTATGTTGTTGGCATTGTAAGTCAGTTTATGATAGCACCTACGGAAACGCATTGGAAGGCAACTAAACGCATTTTGCGTTATGTGAAGGCACTTCAGATTATGGCTTGATTTACAGGAAGCATGATGGTTTACTTGAGTTGTGTGGCTATGTGGATGCGGATTGGGGAGGTGACTATGATGATCGTAGTCCACCACAGGGTATGTACTCCAGTTTTGTGGTATTGCTTTTTCTGGTCTAGTAAGAAGCAATTTTTAATTGCTCTTTCCACCACAGAAGCAGAGTATAAGGCAATGTGTAGTGCAACACATGAAGCTATATGGTTGAGACAAATCTTGGAAGAAGTTGGCATGAAACAGAAAAATTCCACAACATGACATAGCGACAGTCAGAGTGGCATTCAGCTAGCAAAGAATCCAGTGTTCCATGTGAGAACTAAACACATTGAGATTTAGTATCACTTTATACGTGAGAGGTTGCTGAGTCGTTAAATTCATGTCGTTCATTGTAGCACAGAAGAACAACTAGCTGATATTTTCACTAAGCCACTTGTTGGAGAAAAGTTTGATAAGTTTAGATCTAAACTTTCTGTACTTAAAGTTTGTTGACTTTAAAACTATGTATATGGCTGTATAAAAGTAGACTCTACTTTAAGGGAGAGAGTTAGAATTAAAGTAGAATCATTGTGCTACTGTACTGTGGGTCCTATCAGTTGATAAGGGTCAGTTGGCCTCACCATGAGGCAAGTCGACGGGACACGCATCCCACCAATGACAACCTGGGTCATGCATGGGTTGCCTGAGTGAACAACTATATGTACAGTGTAATTTCACTTTGAGAAATACAGTTGCTATGTGAGCTTGTTGTGGAGAGTGTTTTCTGTCTGTGTTACTATGTAGCATGATCTGTGTTCCTGTTCGAAGCAAATTCTAAGTGTTTTAACATGATATCAAAGCCAAGTACAAGATTTTGAGTGTTTGATCCAAAGAGAGTCCAAAATTAGCAAGTTTTGAGAGGAAAAAGCTAGTTTTGAGATGGCTAGTTTCTATCAAGTGGTAGCATTGTAAATTTTGGATCTATCATTGTTTTTTGAATATTTTGGTGAAATTCCTTGTGCTAGGAATTGGAAAATCTACAAGGATCTTAAATCTATGGGTGGATTTGGATAATCTGATATTATGTTTTGATGTGTTAGTCAGGTGCCAAAATTTGATTTTTTGTAGTTCTGATTTGAGATCAAAACGTGGAGAGAAGTGTGGACCTTTGAGACCTTGTGAAGGTCTTAAATCTCAATTTTGGGTCTAGAATTAACATATGATTGTATGAAGCCTATATTGATTCTAGTCAAGATTTCTTTGTGAGAGTGTGAGGGTGAAGTTGTGATCCCATTAAGTGTCCAGAATAGGGAGCAGTCCATATTTAAGTGTACAATCTTGGTTAATCTTTGGGTGTCAATTCCATCCAATTTTTCAAGCTAGTTACGATTGGTGGAAAACTAGGACATAGATTGGCATCAAAACTTATCAACTCCAATCCAACTCTTAAGATTAGATTCTTTGTATTTGAGTGAGTCCAATAGGGGTGTTTGGATCTGATTTTTGTGTGTTTTGATTCAGATCTTGCAAGCCTTCATTTTTGTGATCTAGGCAAGGTCTACATTCCAAGATGTCTAGATTTTGGTGATGATTGATTCTAAAATTTTTGATCTAGATAAGTTGTAGATCTTTCTAGTTTTTTTATATGTTCAAATCTAGTTTCTTGAGGGTCACAAAGTCATTTTTTAGAATCATTTCAAGAGTGTGTACTTTGTGTACAAATACTTCCTCATTATGGCATCAATAGGAGGCTACCTATTGGAGGCAAGTAACAAATTCCAGTGTGTTGGTTTTGTGGTAAAAGAGGGAATCTGGCAAAGGAGTGCTTCAAGATAAAGGAGGCACAAGGCAAGCAAGAAAATATAATTCATGAAGGTAGTGACCTTGAGGATCCACTTTTGGTGTCCAAGTTTTTGGTAAAGATGACCCTTGGTGGATAAATAGTGGGGCTACCACCCACATGAAAAGTCACAAAGAGTATTTCTCTTAACTCCTACCTTTTGTTGGGTCTATAAATTCATCCATCATGCAAATGGTTGTGCATAGTGTCTTAATCCAATTTGCAATTGTACTGCTACCATGTATAAATATTTGATAGCATTTCAGTGTAAAGGCTAATCAAATAATCCATGAATGCATAAATTAGATGATGAATTGATCAGACATGTAATCAGTGCACAACTATTCAATTTTTCTTTTTGTTTTCAGAGTACTATTTCAAGAAGATCGTGCATCTGAATGCACTCAGACTACACATTTTTTACTTAATCAAATTGTTTCTAGTAAACTGAGTTGTGTCTTTATTGTGTCGATTTCTTTATTTTCAGTTTTGTCTGATTCATGGCATGTAGATAATATAATTCGTAGGTTGTATCGTTCTTGTGACTTACAATTAATATTGATTGTAATGCTCTAATTCTAACTTGCTTGATCTATTCATGTTTTTGCATCTTTAACAAACTTGTGTGTGTCTACGGAATCAATTGTATCGATCCTTATGATTTTGAAGCTCAGATCAAGTAGAGCTATCATTGACTTATAGCTTGAATCTGATAGATGTAGATTCATGCATTGAGGAATGCTTTTCATCAGATTTTCTGACATGGTATCAGAGCTTAATGTCTAAGTGGTCAACCTAATAGAGCATACTATATCAGAACTTCTACATTTTGATACAAAGTAGACATTTACTGAATTGTTTTGAAGTTACACAATCTACTATCTGCATATATCCATCTCAAATTTCTCAATGGATTTGCAATCGAAGTCTAGTATAATGGTAGACAAGCTTGATAGAACGAATTACCATCTATTGAAATTCAAGGTGAAAGTAGTGCTAATGGCTAGAGAACTTTAGGAAATAGTCTTGGGTGTCGAGTTGATTCCCACTATCGATAAGCAAGCCATTTCAAAATGGAAGCTTAGGGATGGTAATGCATTTTCCTTAATCATTCTCAATGATTCCAACACACATATTGGCCATATCAAATAAGCCCAAACTTCAAAATATACTTGGGACATTCTGAGCACACTCTACAAAGTGAGGGATGTCACTTCAAAACTGCATCTAAGAAGGATATTATTTTCACTCATAGTGTTAGAAGGTAATTCTATTTAAAATCACATAAATCAATTCAAAAGTCTATCAGAGCAGATGGTAGCAATAGGTTCAGTGGAGATTCGTAGGAATAATGCATCCTCATCCTCCATTGAAGACTCGTAGGCTATATACACCAAGAAAAGCTCAAAGAAGCAATAGAAAAATAAGAAGGTGAATCAATTCGATTCAAATCAAAAGTAGTCGTAGAAGCAGAGTCAGAATTAGAACTAGCAACTTGTTCAAAACAAAAAAAGAATGTTCTGCAAAATAATCGATCTTTAATCTACATCCATTTTATTATTAAATTCTTTAGTTTTATTTGTGTGCCTAATTGCTTTGCAAGTAAATTTTCGAGAAGTCCTAATTGGATTGATGATAATGCATTTACGGCTAACTGCCAATTGCAATTTACGACCTGATTAGCTGTCCTAACCGGATAAGCTTAATTTTCTTTAGTATAAATAGTTGATCATCAAAGACTTAAATAGCCCAGTTTTACAAAGTTCTATTTTGAGTATTGCTAGTAGCGCATACTGTTTATCAATGCAAGTGCATCAAACAGAGTTTTTTTTTCAGCTACTTAGAGATAGTTTAGAGTACGCGAGTTTTATCCACTATTGATTGGTGCTCTCATCATCTGATTTGTACATGCTACTTACTTAATCAATCTATCTTCTTATTGCGTTCAATATTATGTCAGATGTCGTAAAACGTGGGGATGACCGGCAGTGGAAGCTCAAAGCTTTGAGCGTGGGATGTGTAGAAACGGAAACGCAACAGTTAGTAGCAAAAATATTCAAGAAGAATGATTCATACAAATTGCACAAATGAACAATACAGTAGTGAGACAAAAATTGCACTCTGATTAATATTAACAGTGAGTACAATGGCTTGAAGTAATAACTTCAGCTTGGTGAGTGTGATAACACTAGCTATAGATAACTCTGATTGAAAAAGGAATACATACATAGCTTGATTCAGCTAGTTTATATATTTACAAGTGTCGAGAGACGAATATCTTTTATGCTTTAACTACCATTTACTCAAGTTTTGTATATGTACAAAAGTTGGTAACCGCCCTTGGGATATTTGGTTGTCCAGCTGTTTTTAGGGTTGATAATAAGTTGGCGACGTCGGTCTGCCAATGTAGCAAAAACCCAAGAAACTCAAAGGTGCCCTTAGACTGAAGGTATGTAAATCTTGAAGGTGCCTCTAGAGCGAAGACAACAAAAAATGCGAAAAAGACGAAGGTGGGCCTGAAATGGATTCCAAGGCATTCTGGCCACTGTGTCGCATTTTTTGCGAAGGTGCGAAAAAGACAAAAAAGATGAAAAAGGTGAAGGTGTCTTAAAAACATTTAAGGCACAAAAAATCTCAAAGAGAAAAAATGTGAAGGTCCGAAACATGTAGTAGGCCTTCGGTTTTCAGAATGCTCATTACTTGAACAATTTGTTTAAGACTGAGCATAAGAAATCTAACACTCCCTCTTAATTTGGATCCTGAAAAACCTTGATCTTCAGATTTAACATATCGTTAAATCTGAGATGTTTCTCCTTTGATAGAGCCTTTGTGAAGTAATCTGCTGCCATGTAGTTTGTTCTACAGAAAACCAATGCTACTTCCTTGCTATGCACTTTCTCTCTAAGAAGGTAATGATATCTGATTTCGATATGTTTGCTTAGAGAGTGAAATATCAGATTGAGAGATAACACTATTGTGCTTTGATTGTCACAATATATTGTTGTAGGAAGTGTTTGTGCAAGGTTGATGTCTGCAAGCAGTTGCCTTAGCCAAATCACCTCTTTGGTTGAATTTGTGGCAGCTATGTTTTCGGATTCCGTTAATGATAATGCAACTGAGGTCTACTTCCGGCTGCTCCAAAGGATTGGGCCTTGGTTGTATAAAAATACAAATCCAGAAGTTGATTTTCTGGGTCGACATCTCCTGTCCAATCCGCATCTGTGTAGGCTTCAAGGATGTTGGCAGTGTGGTTGCCTTTGTAGCAGATGCTGAGAGTTTTCGTTACTTGGATGTACTTCATGACATTTGTTAGTGCTTTCCAATGAGTTAAGCCTGGATTTGACAAAAATTGGCTAAGTGCACTGATCGAATATGCAAGGTCTGGTCGTGTGCAGATCATTGCGTACATCAGTGAGCCGATGATGGATGGAAACGGGTAGTACTTCATCTCTTCCTTTTTTGTCTCAATTTGAGAAGACCGTTCCTTTGATAACTTTAGTCCAGGGTTGAGTGAAAAGTGACTTGGTTTGTAGTTGGCCATTCCATACTTTTCCAGCACGTTGTTGAGATATTGTTGCTGATTGATAAAAATCAGTTTGTTGGGTCAATCTCGTTGGATTTGGATTCCGAGACAATAGTAAGTTGGACCCATGTCAACAGTCATCTTGTATTCCTGGGCCAACATGCATTTTGTATCCTTCATTAGATTCAGATTGTTACTGAATAAGAGTGTATCATCTACATAAAAAGTGATGATGATGAAGTAATCTGATATAGACTTGAAATAAACATGCGAGTCTACCAAGTTTGGAATAAAACCATTCTCTATCAGAAATGCGTTGATCTTCTGAAACCAGGCTCTAGGTGACCTTGTGGGTTTTGCATACAAGGTGTTGATGCTTGTTGTTGAGTTTGTATCCCTCTGGTTGCGTCATATAGATTTTCTCTTTGATGGTTCCATTGAGGAAAGCAGTTTGGACATCCATTTGGTGGACTTCAAGATCCGTTGCGGCTGCAAAGGAGAGGAGTATGCGGATTGAAGCATGTTTGACAACTGGGTTGAAGGTTTCTGAATAATCAAGACCTGGAATATGGAAAAAGCCTATGGCAACTAGCTTGGCCTTGTAACGATTTAGCCTTCCTTCAGCATTGTACTTCGTTTTGAATGTCCATTTGCATGGAATTGGGTTTCGATCCTTTGGCAGCTCAGTGACTATCCATGTTTGATTCTCCATTAGAGAATCAAATCTGGTGTCCATCGCTGCTTTCCACTGGTCAGCATTAGGAATAGACATTGCCTCAGAAACGGTGTTTGGTTCCTGCACAAAGTAGTAGACCTCCGGATCATCCATAAATCTGGATGGAGGCTGTCTGGACCTGTTCGACCTTTTGGGTTGAACTTTGGTCCTCTGATGTGAATTGACTCGTTGAGGTTCTGACTCATTGTTTGAGTTAGTGTTGATATTCTATAGTTGAATATCTGGATTAGAATTGTTTGGTTGCTAGATCCTTGGGTCGGATTTATCAGCAGTTTTTTCTTTGTGGTCGATGAACTGGTCTTCTACAAAAATGACATCTCTACTGGTGAATGCCTTCTTGGTATTCAAATTGTAGAGCTGGTATGAATTGTGGTCTAGGGAATAACCGATGAAGATCATTTTTCTGCTCTTATCATCCAGTTTTCTTCTTAGATCTTCAGAGATATGAGCGAAAGCGATGCATCCAAACACTCGAATATTTTTGAGTGATGGTTTTGATTATGTCCACACCTCATAAGGTGTCTTGCCATTCAGGGCTTTGGTGATGGATCGATTTTGCAAATAGGCAGCTGTAGTAACAGCTTCTGTCCAGAATTTCTTTGGAAGAGAGACATGGGCCAGCATGCTCTTGGCACTTTCGATGTGTGTCTGATTCTTCCGTTCAGCTACACCATTGGACTGAGGTGAGTAGTTGGTTGTATATTGTTGATGTATCCTATTGGCCTTGCACTACTCCTTGAATTCTGTCGAGATATACTCTCCCCCTCCATCTATGCATAGATCCTTGATCTTCCTCTGGGTCTGGTTTTCTGCAGACGCCTTGAACTGCTTAAAGAACTTAAATGCTTCACATTTGTTCTTCATAAAGTAGGTGGTAGTCCTTCGAGAGAAGTTGTCGATGAAGGTTAGAAAATAAAAAGCAGTCTGCATTGGTCCACAAATGTCACTATGTACAAGGTCAAACAAGCCCTTGGATGTATGAGCTGAGTTTGAAATGAAGGGACTTCTAGCATGCTTGTTGATAATACAACTTTCGCATGGAAAAGTTGGCTTGCTGACAGAAGGCAGATCTTGTACTAGATTCTGAACTGACATTTGCTGAATACTGTTGAAGTTAAGATGGCCAAGTCTGAAATGCCACAACATATCAGTTGATTCAGAAGTGGCTGTGTGAAGAGCTTGACTGTTAGAAGAGTAGCAATGGTTGAGTTTGTAAAGATAGCCGCTTCTTCTTCCGTAGGCTAGAACCTTCCAGAATTTGTCAAGAATTGTGTAGCCTTTTGTATTCAATTTGACACTCCGACCTGAATCGATGATTCTGCTAATTGAGAGCAGATTCTTGGTTAGATTTGGAACGTGGAGAACGTTGGACAACAACTTGATCTCACTTTTTTTGAATTCAACTCTGACTGTTCCTTCATCTTCAATTGAATCTGATGAGTTGTCTCCAAGTTGCACAACTCGAGAGTGGGTGAATGACTTATAGTCTTTGAGCTAGTCACGATGGTGAGTCATGTGTTGAGTTGCTCCGGAATCTAGATACTAGGAATCGATATCATGTTGTTCTCCGACTTTGGTCATGAAAGCTGCTTCATCTTCTTGTTGTTGCTAATTTGTGTGACTGGTTGTAGCACTATGTGCTTGTTGTTGGAACTGTTTCTTCTTTCGTGTTGTATTTCAAAGTTCAGCAGTCCTTGGTTTCGTGGCCAGTCCTCTTACAATATCTGCATAAAAGTTTCTGCTCTGGTTGGAATGATGAAGAGCTTTCGATCATGAACCGGAATTTGGTCCAGATTGCATGTTGCTCTTATTGTCAGTATAGTCTGACTTTGTAGATCCCTTGGGGATCCGATCCTGAGCCTGAGGAGGATGTTCATCTTCTGATCTCCTCTTGTAGGAGCAGTGAAATTACTCTTGATAGAGTGAGGTGCTCCTGGGTAGAAATTGCCATTACCCAATTTTTGTAGGCTTCAGGTAGACTCGATAATAGAGTCACGAGTGCATCGAAATCTTCTATGACTGAGCCAGTTGTAGTCATCTACTCCAAAAGATTTTTGAAAGTGTTGAGATGACTCGAAAAATTATCTGCATCAGACATTTTGAGGGTGAAGAATTTCTTTCTCAGATGAAGCTCGGAAGTAACGTCTCTGATGTCATAGAGAGTTGTTAGGAAGTCCCATGCATCCTTAGCAGTATGAGCGGCACGTATGTGGTTGATCTGAGTATCCTTGATATTGAGGGTGATCATGGCAAATGCTTTGCCATCTCTCAGTCTCCACTTGGTGATGATGGTTGTATCACCTTCTGGTTTGAGCTCTGTACCATCAACCATGTCCCATAGTTCTTTGGCTAGAAATATAACCTTCATCTTGAATTTCCAGAGATGGTAGTTATCTCCATCAAGTTTGTCAATGAGAGATGAACTAGATGATGGATCCATTATGGTTGAACGAGATCGTTGGTAGAAAACAATGATTGTTAGAATATTGTTGGCTGCACGTTTGCTAGAAAGACATCTTGATAGAAACAAGACTGATAATCCATAGTAGAGATGCAGATTACTGAAATGCCCGCTCTGATACCATGTCGTAAAATGTGGGGATGATCGACAACGGAAGCTCAAAGCTCGAAGCTTTGAGCGTAGGCGTGTATGCAACAATTAGCAGCAGGAATATTTAAGAAGAATGATTCATACAAATTGTGCAAATGAATAATACAATAGTGAGACAAAAATTGCACTCTGATTAATATCAACAGTGAGTACAATGGCTTGAAGTAATAACTTCAACTTGATGAGCATGATAACGTTGGCTACAGATAACTCTGATTGAAAAAAGAATACATACATAGCTTGATTCAGCTAGTATATATATTTACAAGTGTCGAGAGATAAATATCTTATGTGCCGTAACTACCATTTAGTCCAGTTTTGTATATGTAAAAAAGTTGGTAACCGCCCTTGGGATATTTGATTGTCCAACTATTTTTAGGGTTGATGATAAGTTGGCGACGTCAGTTTGCCAATGTAGCAAAAACCCAAAAAACCCGAAGGTGCCCTTAGATTGAAGGTATGTAAATTTCGAAGGTTCCTCTAGAGCGAAGGCAATGAAAAATGCGAAAAAGATGAAGGTGGGCCTGAAATGGATTCCAAGGCATTCTGGCCACTGTGTTGCATTTTTTGCAAAGGTGCGAAAAAGGCAAAGGTGTCTTAAAAACGTTTAAGCCACAAAAAATTCCAAAGGAAAAAAATGTGAAGGTCCGAAACATGTAGTCGACCTTCGATTTTCAGGATGCTCATTACTTGAACGATTTGTTTAAGCCTGAGCATAAGAAATCTAACATCAGAATGTATGCCTCTGTATAGTTATTTGTAATTGATAAATCTCTTATTGTTTCATCTGATCTGTTGAATACTTCAACGTTGCTATTTTGTGCATCACTTTGCACTCTAAATTGTTTGGCTACGAAATCACTTTAGTACTAGTGATTTCAAAGTTAGTTGCTAAAAGATTGAACATGACTTCTGTCATTATAAGTTTGTTCAATTATTGATTGGCGTAGTCATGCATTAGGAAAGAAGGCTCGTCTCGGTGTGTTTGATAGTTTGTTCACAGACTTCAAATTATCGAATCGTCATTCCCTCTTTCCAACATGATATCAGAGCATATCGCATCCTCTCAAGCTACAAAGGAAGTAGTATGGTTGAGAAACTTACTTTCAGATGTTTTTCTGAAAGAATATGCTCCAAAAACTTTATTTTGTGATAATCAAAGTGCTATTGCTTTATCAACCAACCCTAGATTTCATTCTAGGAGTAAGCACATTGAAATTAAGTATCACTATGTCAGAAGTAAAGTTCTCGACAAAGAGGCTTAGTGCCTTAGTAAAAATATCAGCTGTCATATTTACATTCTTCCTCAACAATGGTCCTATTTCATGGAATAGTTGCAAGAAAACTTCAATAGCTCTATCTTCCACTGAATCAGAGTATATCGTGGCGTCTCAAGCTACAAAGGAAACAATATGGTTGAGAAACTTACTTTCAGATATCAATCTGAATCAATATGCTCCAAAAATTTTATATTTTGTGATAATCAAAGTGCCATTGCCTTATCAGCCAACCCTAGATTTCATTCTAGGGGTAAGCACATTGAAATTAGGTATCACTATGTCAGAAGCAAAGTTCTAGACAAAGAGGTTGTCTTGCAAACTGTCAAACGCAAGATATGACAACAAATATTTTTACTAAAGCATTAAGCTTGGATGCACACAAGAAATTTTGTGCAAAACTAAGTTTGAAGGTCAAAGCATTTATGGATTCAAATTAAGGAGGAGTGTTGGATTATTCTCCTAATTATCGACTAATCAATCTTTTAATCTTCATCCACTTATAATGCAGTTCTACAGTTTTATGCATGTTTCTACACAGTCTGCAAAAATACTCGGGAATCGCTCAAGCTACAGACTCACCCATCTAGCAAGTAAATTCCAGGAAGTACTAATTGGATGGATGCCAGCTCACTATGGCCAACTGGTCATCAAGATCTACGACCTAATTAGCTGTCCTACTGGACTAGCCGCATTTGCTTAGTATAAATAGCTAATCATACTTCTATTATTTCGAATCATGTAGAAGCTCTCTTAAGCTTTCAAGCTTGAACACTCTTGAGCATTCTAGCTCAGTTCTTTAGAGTTCTTTTAGAGTTTTGCTATTAGCGCTCACTGCTTATCAACGAAAGTGCAAATTAGACAGAGTTTTCAGAGATAGCTTAGAGTACACAATTTCAATCCACAATTGTCTTGAGCTCATCATTTTGCTGAGTCAATCTATCATGTATTGCATTCAGTATTACGTCATAATCTCTGTGATCTCATATTACTTTTGTCTGATAATTCAATTCTTCATTGTTTGGCTACGTAATCACTTTAGCTCTGATGATTTCAAAGTTAGTTGCTAAAAGATTGAACGTGACTATTGTCATTATGTTTTGTTCAATATTGATAGGCATAGTCATGCATTAGGAAAGAAGGCTCATTCTGCTATGCTCAACAAGTCGTTATTGCATTATCACCTCTTTCCAACAAGTTCTACTAGAGCATGATACTCAACAAGGAACTAAGTTTGAAATTTTGTAGAACAAGGCAAGTGATATGTTTACAGAAGGATTAAGTCAGGAAGCACACAAGAATTTTTGTGCTATCTTGAATTTGAAAATCAAGGCTTTCAAGGATCTAGCTTAAGGGCGAGTGTTGGGAGTCATATCGTCCCCATCCATAATCTCACAAGTAATCTAGATCCATTTATTTGCTGTAAATACTTATACAGTCGCATACTTTGCATATACATGTGTTTTCAAACAATGTGTAGAGATAGAAAAATTGCAAACGGTTATTAGCTCGACAAACTTCGAATCGACAATCGTCAAATCTACAATCGAAGACACTCGAATCGACAATTGTCAAGCCTATTGTCGAAGCTGTTATCGCAAAACTATCAATTTGATTGTTGATTGTCAATTCAACCATCTATTTTCATGCTCTCATGATTTTCGTAGAATCTCCAACTGAACAAATTTTGTCCAGTAGTGACTGCTAACATCATATAGTAATCTGATTTGTATTTGTACTGCTACCATGTATAAATATTCAATAGCATGTCGGTGTAAAGATTAATCAGATAATCCATGAATGCATGAATCAGATAATGAATTGATCAGACATTTAATCATAGCACAACTATTCGATCTTTCTCTCTATTTTCAGAGTACTGTTTCAAAAAGATGGCACATATGAATGCATTCAGAGTGTACACATTTTTGACTTAATCAAATTGTTTCTAGTAAACAGAGTCGTGTCTATATTGCGTCGATTGCTTTATTTTCAGTTTTTTCTGATTCATGACATGTAGATAATATAATCCACAGGTTGTAACGTTCTTGTGACTTACAATTAATGCTGATTGTAGTGCTCTAGTTTTGACTTGTTTGATCTATTCACGTTTCCGCAACTTTAACGACTTTGTGACATAATCAATTGTATTGATCCTTGTGATTTTGAAGCTCGGATCAAGTTGTGCTATCGTCGACTTATAGCTTGAATTTGATAGACGTAGATTCATGCACCGAGGAATCCTTTCCATTAGATTTTTCGACAATTTCTATCTTTTCTTGAGAATCTATATATTCAACTTTAACTAGTGCATTAAAGAAGCTTTAGTAACTTGATAATTAACCACTCCCAATTCAATTGATTGCTTAACATACTTATTGAAGTAGAGTATGTTTCTCCTTTAATGAATGCTTTGTTAATAAGTTAACCAGCATTATATCAATATGATAGTGAATCAAATCAATTTTCTCTGTAATAAGATGAAGCTATATTTTAATATGCTTAGTTTGAGAGTGATATCATGAGTTCAAGATATGCGGTGGGTGTAAATTACAAAGAAAACATGAGCATTTGGCATCGTGGTCAAGGTTGCATGTCATGAACTTGTAGTGCACTCATTATATAAAGCCTTAACAATCTATAGGTTATTGTTAAACGTTTTTAAATAGCATAAGTTCCACTACAAAAAAAAAAACTTGAATTAGTGCTTCAAGCTCTTTGTTAGAAAATCAAATGGTGAAGATTGAGTTTGGGAACTCCCGTAATCCATTGTGGTAGTTTTTCCTAGTTTGTTCTTGCAATCTTATTGGATGTAATTTCATTGATATGAATACACAGAGCTCCAGTGGATAGAACTTAAAAGTATGGAGCCCTTTTGGATGAAATAATGCAAATATAGAGCTCTCTTGATGACATTTTTTGGCCTCTTTTATGGTGTGGAATGTCATCCACAATTGATATTGGCATGTTGACTAACTCCATGGAGTCCACATGGTCCCGTAACAACTATTGCTCAAGTTTTCCACAACACCTTAATCTTGATCATGTGCATTTCTTGGCACATTAGGGAAGTTACACTTCATCATGTTGTCTTGCTGCTATCATGCTTTGACGAGAGTATTTGCTGATAATTTTCTTATTATGTTTTCAAACGCATTATCGAGTTCACAAAGAGCCCCAAGAAGGTTAAGCAAGAGAATATCTTATACAACTATCCCAATGCATCTTGCTCTTAGGCTTAAGGGCGAGGGAAAGGCCATCTTGCTTGGGTAAGGCCTACTCACTTCACGTCGATTGGCATGCTACACAAAAGGCCATTCACGACGTAATTTTGGGTAATTTTCTAACATTTTTGATGAATTTTTTTTTGGAATGAACCTCTCGAATAGAATGTTTGTACTTTTGAATAGATGGTCGATTAAAAAAAAAATTACACACTTCGTTCGAGGACGTATATTCTAAAGTTAGAAGAAAAACCGGAAAACTCGTGGTAGGTTTGGACTTGCATGGGGTTGCATGAAAGGCCAAAGGCATGCACGAGTTTCCCCAACTCCCAAAGAAAATGTGTTCTAGATTTTCAAAATGTGCCATAAAAAAAAAACTATTTTAAATAAAAAATATCACTCGAGAGTCGAATTAATAAGTTTTTTTGAGAAACACCGAAAACTCGCTTGGAAAAAAGAAATGGGATTTTTCCCTCGAAACATTACAGGCAGGAATAATAATAATCATTAATTGGCCTGTACTTAAAAAAGAAAAATATTAATTTATAATATTTAAAGGAGTATGCAAAAAGAGGACTTTATTTATTATTTTTTGTTTTATGTAAAAAAATTGGCGTCTGCATTTATTTTTGCGAAGAGAGGGGGGGAGCTGACGGGCTTGGCTGCTTGGCGATCCAGCGAGAAAGCTCCTCTCGGTTTTGGACGAGGAGGAGGAAGAAGGAAGGAAGGAGGAGAGTTCTGGTAGATTTATGGAGCTTTTCTGTTATGGCTTTCGAGATTCTTATTTTGGTTTGATCAGTGATGGTAATCAGAGCTGATCGGTGATAGTGATCAGAGGTAAAACTTTCCTTGGCTTTGAATTTTTGTCTGAGGTGTTCGGTTTTGTTACTGTGGTTGAATTTATAGGTGATTTTTTGCAGCATCTAGATGGTGTTTGCTTTACTCTGCTTGGATTGATAGATGATTTTTGTGGCATCGGAATGTTGTGTGGTTTGTTCTGCTTGGATTTGTAGATGAATTTTTTTGCAGTGTCAGAATGTTATGTGGTTTGGTGGCAGAGTGGCTAGTTAAGTGGTTCGGGATGCTTTTTCTTGATAGATCCATTTCGTGTGTTTAGCATTTTGTGTTTTGTTTGGTCTGTAGATAAGGACTTTGTAAAGACAGAATCGTGTATTCTGAAGCAGGACACAAATAGTATGTAGCAGAAAACCTTGCATTCCTGTTTTTGCTGAATTATCTGGTTCTTTGAAGTACTGGAATGGCATTTTGAGCTGGAGAGCCTTTCTGCTGAGTATTATTGCGAATTGAAGGGCTTCCGTTGGTAAATTTCTTTTGCTGTGAGTATAATGTAGCCATTTTCCGTCGATTTGCTTTCATATATTGCAGCTCTAATCGCTGCCTATCCTACAAAAGCCTAAAGCAGAACTGCGAAACAGAACGACCGACAGCCTTATGGCTTCCTCGGCAAAAGTGGCAGAAGATACTTCAGAAAAACTTGAGAATTCCAAGGAAGAGGAGGAGAAACTAAGACTTTATGTTAGCAAGTGTTATTTTGAGGATAGAAGCCTCATTGCGCATCAGTTCGATTCCTTCAACGACTTCTTTAATTTCGGTTTACAGAATCTTTTTGCGGAGAGCTCCGTTATAGAGGTTGCACCAGATCATCATCCAGGTCCGAAAAGGACTCATCACGGGCTGGCTAAACAAGCAAGGGTGACATTTGGTAAAGTCTACGTCAAAAAGCCGGAAAAAGTGAAAGACAGCATTCAAGACGAGAAAGCTGCAGGGACATCTAAAGACAAAGCCGGGACATCTAAAGACAAAGCTGCAGGGCCATCTAAAGTACAGCAAGAGACATGTACGCTGTATCCGAGAGAAGCTCGTTTGAGGAATTTGACGTATTCGGCTAGTATCTATGTAGATCTTAAGTCAGAGGTAGCCCTTTTGCTTCTTAAGCCGATATTCTCTTCTATTATAGCATTTCTTTCGTGATTCTTTTGATTATTTAATGATTCTCTTCCATATTGAAACTGATTATGATCCTCCTGCACTGTGCGTCTTGCTTATAGTGCCATGCATTTAGGTTCAGCGGACTGAGTGTTTAGCAAGCGGTATCCTTTGGCAGAAAGGTTTGCCAATCTGTCAAGGAACTGGACGCTTCTTAGTTTGAGGAATTCCATCCGATTTAGTTTTCATTCAGTTATCTTTTCTCAAAACTAGTCGTTTTGTGCCCTTTGTTTGATTGACAGTACATTATTGGGAAATTAAGCCATCTGCTGTCTGAGAGCAATTCTTGCAATTCCTGCTCTTGAGTGAAGTGGAGCATTTTTTCTGTTAAGTTAAATCTTTGACACTTGCAGGTTTATGTTCCATCCGAAAAGAATGACGAGATACTGCACAAAGAGTTTATTGAACAGGTTTTTATAGGAAAAATACCTGTGATGGTGAAGTCACAATTCTGCCACCTGTATGGAATGGTAGATAAAGAATTGCAGCAAAAGGAAGATTGTGGTTATGACATGGGAGGATATTTCATTGTCAAAGGTGCTGAAAAGGTACAGCTACTTTAGGAAGATTAGCATTCAACCTCATGGTTTTGCTCCCTTACCGAGTTTAATTCTTCCTCTTAGTCACTTTATTTTATTTTGGTGTCCATGGGCTTGAAAACTCCATCTTGATCTTATATGCCGTACAAAAATCTTTGAATTTGGTTGAGATGTATTCACCTCCGTTATCTAACCTCAAGCATTTGATCCTGGTGTTGAATTGATTTTTCATTGCATTCTTTGAATTTGAAAAGCACATCAAAGAGTTCATACTTGCTTTTTAAAAGATTAATCCCAAGTATATCTACCAAAGTCATCAATAAAAGTCACATACATCTTTGCTCCTCCATTGCTCGTCTTTGTACTTGCAACAGATGACAGATCTTTGGAGTACGTCGCCAAACTGTAGTATCAGATCTGCCTTTGGTAGAAAGAGTAATATAAACAGTGTTTCAATACCTTAGTCTTATTACAAAGAAGGCAGGGAGTGGTTAAAAGAGTAACTTAAAGAAGTAAGTCGAAAACATTATGTTTTACTTGATTAGTGCTTTTAGTGTGAAATGTGCCAGCTCAGCATAACTGATTAACACAAAAACTTGATTCGTATGCTGATTTGTTGCAGCTTTCTTTTTATGTAGTTTAGTTTACAGTGCTCCTCATTACAACCATTTTTCTCAAAAATTTCATCTATGCAGTTAAACATATCGAGCTTTTTGTTACAGTTATTGCAGTTAATAGGTTTGATCCTTTGCTCAGGATTAATAACTTACATTTTTGAGATACTCTCAAAGTTCTGCTATACTTGGTATCCAATAACAGACAGTTAGCTCTCTCTGTTTTACATAAGCTCTTGTATGATCCAATGTTTTTGTTTTTAAATGCCTGTTTTTCCTCAATGATGGCCAATAAGGACGTCTTCGAGTATCGCAAATATTTTCAGATGTTATGACTTGTATGGTAAATTGTTTTCTACTGCAGGTTATAATAGCTCAAGAGGAACTGTATTTGCAAAGGATATGGGTTTCTGATAGAAATGGTTGGAAAGTAACTTCTACCGGACCCAGCAAAGGGTTCTCAAAATTCAGAAATAGAACTTTGGTGAAGCTGGTGGAGTTGAAGCAAAAAACTACTGGGGTTAGTAAACCCCCTATTCTTGAACTGATTCTTCCTGGTTTGAAGAATGCAATTCCTTTGTTTATTATGTTTCGAGCTTTGGGAGTAACAACAGATAAGGAGCTATTTGAGAAAATAGCATATGATCTGAGTGACACTCAGATGATGGAATTGTTGCTCCCATCCTTGCCAGAAGCAGAACTACGGTTGATAGATTTTTTCAAGAGTGTCAAAGATGACAAACAAGAGTCTGCTGCTTGGACACATAGCCAAGATAAAGCTCTTGAGTTTATTGCCAGAAATCTGAAGAGCAGAGGCAATGAGGCTCCTAGTAGTGAAGAAGAAAGGTTGCAAATGATTGAGGCTGCCAAACAGGCCATCAGGTTCCAATTACTCCCTCATATTGGAGGTGGTGATACACGGAAAGCTTTCTTCTTAGGGTACATGGTTCACTCTTTGTGTTTATGTTACCTTGGCAGACGACAGAAAGAAGATAAAGATAATTACAAGAACAAACGGCTTGACCTTGTTGGTCAGCTATTTAGCCTTCAACTTAGGCAGCTCATGGGTCGATTTCAGAGTGAACTTTGCAGACGCCTACAGAAGTACTTGGCAAGAGACCAGATGCTGCTTCATGCAAATGAGTACATTGACCCATCCATAATCACCAATGGCTTCAAGACAGCCTTTTCCACAGGAAATTGGGCTACAAAAGGGAATATGGCCCAGAAGAATACAGGTGTTGTAGCAACCTTGTCTCGAACAAATCCAATGGCAACAGCTTGCCATTTACGACTCATGCGGTTACAAGTTCAATATGCTGCAAAAATTGGTGATGCACGTTATCCGTAAGTTTTTCACTTTATGGTTCGAGAATGAAACACAATTTGTGGCCTTTCTACTTTTGTTGCACGAGCTTCTTCTCATATTTGTAGCGGTAAAATTCTTTTTAAAGAGTTGTTTCTCTTTCTTTGCTACACAAATCTGTGGCTGAATTTTGAAAACGTATGCAAAGGTTGGGATTTCAGGAGTGGACATGGGAAAAATGGCCTTCTGTAGGTCATACCAGATAAAATTTTTGCTCCAGCACTTAAGAAAATTCTTTACACAAGTGATTTTGTTAACTGAAAAGTGACAAATGTCAGCCTGAAAAGAATAAAGTCCACCATGGCGAGTAAGTAGGTCTACAATTTCACTTGGGGAGCGGTGTGCTATGTTTCACATGACCACCAGTGATATCAATGATAGGCCCTATTGTACAAATTTGAGCTTTCCTTTCTTAGATTTATGAGACAATTTTTCCTCCTAGATAGAAGCCTTGTTTTTTTTTCCTTAGGAGATATTTTCATGCTCTCATTAACTAATTACCTGCATGCTTAGATAAATAAATGCTCTGGGACTTATTACCACTTTGTTGCCACATACATTTTGGAGCCCCCCACCCTCGTCTCTCAGGGATTGAGTCGTTCCTAACTTGAAGATGCTAGGAGCCAATATTTGTTTCAACCTTCCCTGGAAGCGACAGCATGTTCAAGGATTGCAAGTAGCAGCAAAAACACTTGACTCTGCCAAGTAGGAAGAAACTTGTCACAGACGTCTTGTGAGTGATTGAATCTTCAAAGCGAAAGGCTTGAAGATGAGCTTGGGTACCACTTCTCTTGTAACCAGCCCAAGGGAGACAACAATTGAGGACAAGGAGCTAGCGAGCAAGCTACTGCAAAACTCAATTAGTTTATTAGCTGTTCGAGGGACAAGGGCATGCAATATGGTGGTTAAAGGATTGTTCATAATTTGGGAGAGTTGGAGCCTGTTATCCATGATGAGGTGCCCAGGGTTCCGAGATGCTATGAGAAAACCATGGCAAGATTGTGAGTAGCTTCATTCCTACTATTTAAGGAAGAGTTGAGGAACATAGACAAAGAGATGTATAGGTAGTGGAAGGTATAACAAGCTCGTATGGAGGATATTTTCTCAACTTACTTTGCCGTTCCATGCATAATTTTCCTTTTTGCACATCAATCAACCTTTCCTTCATATCTAGTAGGAATCACAAGCTAACTGTGCAGAGGCTTTATCTTAATGTCCTCTCACCAGCCACTGATACAGTGCGGCAATCAGGCTACTTATGTGAGTGCATAGTTTCAATTTCAAGCTCCTTCTGGTGATCCTACTCAGTTGGACCTATCAAATATAGCATCTCCTGATTATGTTCTCTACTGGTGCTTTAACATCTCTTGGATTCAGAATCTTGGCAGGGTTCTGTGGTTTCAGATATTAAAAAATGCCGATTACTTTCAAAGTGTCCACTATTTCACTTAGAAAGTTGTGTGGACTGCAGAAATTTTTCACAATATGGGAGAATATGCCCAGTGGATACACCAGATGGCGAAAATTGCGGACTTGTGAAAAGTATGTCTCTCACGGGATTTGTGAGTTTGGAGTCGCCTCAAGATCCCATCCTTGAATATCTTTCTGAGTGGGGAATGCAAAATCTAGAAGAAGTTTCTTCTTCCACCCTGTGCAAGTCAGACAAAATTTTTCTAAATGGGAAATGGGTGGGGGTGCACGAGGAACCTGAATGTTTGGTGGAAACCTTGCGTAAACTGCGTCGTTCTGGCCATATTCTCTCAGAGGTATATACCATTATTTTTAGTGCACATGCTTACTTGAGTGGAATACATGAGAAACCTTTATGCAAGGCAACTGCTGTAGAGTCGAGTTGACAATCATTTCATTTTAAATTTTCCCTCCATTGTGATGCCATTTCCTAAGTGTATACAGACAAGTAGTCTGACTGAGATGCTTTGGCATATTGTAGTAATTAAAAGTAGAATTAGTTTCAGCGTACTTATAGGAAGGCTCAACAGCCTCATCATTGAAGAGCTATTAATGATTTGGAAGACTTGCAATGTGCAGGGTAGTCTTACTGAGCTTGTAGCTAATGCACTTGTTATTTGTCAATGTGTTTTGCAGGTTGAAATTGCAAGAGATGTTATTCGGAAAGAAGTCAAGATTTACACTGATTCAGGCCGAATTCTACGACCTTTGTTGATAGTTGAGAACCAACGTCTACTCATGACAAAGAAACATATCATAAAAGCAAAAGCGTTGAAGTCAGAATCTGCTTTCAGGTCTTTGTTGCAGGAAGGAGTTGTGGAGCTCTTAGGAGTAGAAGAGGAAGAAGGGGCCCTTGTGGCTTTGAATGTAGAGGATTTGGGGGTTCAGAATAGGAGACAGATTATCCACTATACACACTGTGAGTTGCATCCATCCTTTATATTGGGACTTGGTGCCTCAGTGATACCATTCCCAAACCACAACCAAAGCTCAAGGGTTATGCAACAAGCTCAAAAACATGGAAAGCAGGCTATAGGTTTTTACTGTTCAAACTTCAAATCTCGATCTGATACTTCATCCCATATATTGTTCTATCCCCAGAAGCAACTAGTGAGAACCCGTGCCTCAGCGTTGCTTGAAAAGACGGAGTTCACTAATGGACAAAATGCCATAGTTGCAATTGCATGCTATAGTGGGTACAACCAGGAGGATTCTATCATCATGAATCAGTCTTCTATAGATCGTGGACTTTTTAGGACCATGCATTTCCATACTTACCATTTTGATATCCCTTCTAATGCAGATGAAGAATTCAGAAAACCTAGTGCATCTGATGTAGGTGGTACAAAGTATCAGGGTTCGAATGATAAACTGGACCCTGAAGGTTTTCCTTACATAGGAGCTTCTCTTTCATCTCCTGATATTATTGCAGGGAAGGTTACCTCTGTACCAGGTAGTTCTCGCCTATCAGATAGGAGCGTGCGTTTAAAGCATACAGAGAAAGGCCATGTCGATCGAGTTGTATTGTCAATGGATGAAGATGGGAAAAAGCATGCGAAAGTGCGGCTTAGAGAATCACGCATGCCCCAGGTTGGTGATAAATTTTCCAGCATGCATGGACAGAAGGGTATTCTAGGTATGGTTTTCAATCAAGAGGACCTTCCCTTTACCCAGGAGGGTATTGTTCCTGACATTATAATTAATCCTCATGCGTTCCCCTCACGACAGACTCTAGGACAAATGTTAGAAAGTCTTCTCGGCAAGGCAGTTGCAAATGGTTGTTGTCAAAACGACGCTACTCCTTTCAGCTCAATATCAGTTGAGTCATTGACTGATTTACTTCACAGGTATCACATCCTTTTCTTGATTTTTGATTGACATTCTTATCGTCCTCCTGAATGATACATTAGGGCTGTTCTTGTATGATTATTGTATTTGATTGGCTGAAGCACAGCCCACTGTACCAACGCTAATGGCTAAATGGATCCATCATATTTGCATATACGCTTGACCGTATTTCTTCGTGACTGTCAATCTGTTCAAGAATTCATGAAGGTGGCTGTCACTATAGAATCACCATCCATACCAATCGTTGACGCAACTACAAATAAAACGCAAACTAGCTTTTTTCGTCTTCCAAGTCTCCCACTACAGGATGCTGATAACGTTTTGTTGGTGAATACTACACTTGCCCCTAAGAATAGGTGCAGGTTGAAGGAAATAAAACTTTCTAGATAAAAGAATTAGTTCAAGGTAGACATGTCTTACATCTGTAGCTCTTTTGAGTCTCACAATAATGGGAAATGACGGAAGTTGATTGAGATAGTATCCTTACAGCAAAGAACATTGGAAAAGGTTGCTGAGGATTGTAAAAAAAAGGAGCATATCTGTTATTATGGAGGAAGTTTTGCATTGCAGGACTTTGTAACCACCCAAACAAGGATAATAGTTCAAATAGAGTTCATGGATTATTGTCATTAGTTGGAAGAAACTTGTTTGTATCAAGATGCAGAGCACAATTTCTATGCGAGTGATGTCTGTCACCTACAAATAACAAGAATATTTAGCATCAAGTTCTCCACTAAGATCCTAGTAGATTTGCTAAATGACTCAGGAAAGGCTGAATTTAAGCTGAATTTTGCAAGTATTGGAAAGGCAAAGGAAGCAGAAGATCTTACAATTCAATGCATTGGCAGGAGTGGTTATGGAAGGTGGGGAATGGAGTGCATGTGCAATGGACGCACAGGTGGCATGTTCAAGGCCAAAATATTCATGGGACCAACATTTTATCAGCGTTTAATACATATGGCTCAAGATAAACTAAAGTGGCGCAGGACAGGACCCGTTCACCCCCTGACGCGCCAGCCGGTGGCTGATCGGAAAAGGCATGGTGGTGTGAAGTTTGGAGAAATGGAGCGGGATTGTATGGTTGCACATGGAGCAGCTGCAACTCTTCAAGAGAGACTGTTTTATTTGAGCGACTACTATTTTGTGCATGTTTGTAATGACTGCCATATGATGGCCAGCACAGATTCGACAAGAGTTCCTCATTGTCGATTCTGTAGAAGCAAGAAGAATATTGTGAGGGTAAATATACCTTATGCATGCAAGCTGCTCATTCAGGAGCTTTTTAGCATGGGCATAGCGTTGCGTCTTTTTTGTGAACCATGCTAAGGTGTAAAATACAAACAATGCTTAGTATGGCCTCTTCTGTATATTTATGAAGCATTTGAAAGCCATTCCGACGATTGATGAATGGAGTGCATTTAGAAGGAAGCTTTTCTGTATCTATGTAGTCAGTTCCTTTTAAGTAGTTTTCAGCAGTTCAGGTTTGTTCATCAATGTTGAGGAATTCTCAAGTAACTTGAAGTGCCAGCCATAAAACTTGCATAAGTTATATTTGTTGCAATGTAAAACGTATTACACAAAATGTTGCACTCTTTGGCAAACATACTGTTGAATGGCTACCAGGTTGGGTAGCATGTGACATGTGCTAGGGTTATCAATCTTAGGCCAGCCATCCATTTTGATTGAATCATATTTTGTTTATCCTTTATTTGGTCGAAATCAGAGACTTTGCTTTTTGGCTTGAACACTCTTTGCATTTGTACCTTGACATCGCAACAGCTCTCATTGGTGCAATGTACTAATGAGAGCTGCATTCAACAGAGGGCAGCGATGTTTGTTACAAAGACCTACCAGCAAAAGGTGTCAATGCATGCAAACTGCATCTTAATGGTTGTACCTGTTTTTTCAGTTGCAGTCACATGATCCTAGTTCAAGGCGCTAGATTCATTATTTCATATCTCAACTCACCTGATCGGTCGTTGCTAGATTATTTGCTGAAAATCAATATCCCACATTTCACTTTTTGATGAATACCTGGATAAGAGGTGCATCACGAAGAAAAGCTTTCGCGCACCATCAAAGCTCTTAAATCTTCAGAATAATTTGTTGCTTGTCATCCAAGCTTGAAAGGATTACTATCAAACTAGCACGATTCAATGCAGTTTACAAGTGATGGAATGATCGTTCATTGTGTAAGTGAAATGGATATGCCTTCGATTGAAATAATGTGTTTTGTACACAGCCAGTTCAATGTTGAATAAAACTTAACGGGGATGGCTTAGTTTCGTTAGCTGGGCATCCACAGTTTCTTTTGGTCCCAAGTTCGAGGCCCCCCCCCCCCTTCTAAAACTAGGGAGCAATGTTGAATAAATCCGGTGTTATGAAGAGGAGCTCATCTTTACCACTACAATTTTAAGCTACAACAATCCAATATCTAGTTTTGATTGACATCTTTAACATTTCAAAGCACATAAAGTGTTAAAAAGTGTATTATAATTTGTCCAATGTAAGCTTGTTGGGCCCAAAAGAAATTATTAGCTTAAAAAATAAAGGTGGTTTGCTTCTAGTTAGTAAAGATATGGGCAATTATTGATAAATTTCAAATATCATATTTGCACTTGAAACGGATACAAGGCTTACCAAAAAACAATTATTTTAAATTTTTGCAATATCGGTTTCGAGCGCTTTTGTTTGATTTGTGAAAATCAACAACCTATTTTGTGCTTGAATTTGATATAGACGGACAAACTTGCTTGTTTGAAAATTGTGTTGTGAGATAATATGCTACAATAATTGGACACATAAAAAAGAGAAGCCATTATTAAGAACCTTGTATAATTATAATACATAATTCATAATTGTTTTGTATAGTAAACATTTGTGCGTTTCAATTTTTTGAAGTATAATAATTGCATGCTATACTCATCTTCACTTTGAGTTTTAAGTGTTCTACATTGGATCTTTTATCTATGTGATAAACTATTTCTTCTATCCATCATATTCAACTTTGCGGGCACATAACTCACTAGTCTCATATAGACCTCAAATCCAATTCTCTTGACTCACAAAAAGGATTCTGATTTTGACTTTGATAATGGATATGAAAGTCAATTCAAAATATGAGAAATATTATGAGTAATGTGATTATGAAGATCAATAAGTTGAATCTTTGGGCTAGATGGTAGAGACTTGAAAGGGATGGATTATGGATACAGTGTACATAGAGCAAGGGGTCATAGATGGGATGGTGAAAGTAGAGATCTAGGTTAGTACTTAGAACTTAGAAACTTTGGTCTTAGGGAATACATAATCAATTTTGGATGATGTTCATTCAAGGTTCAATGAATCATGATTCACGATCTATGTCTATTAACTTCTTTCAGTCCTAATGTTGGCATTTCATTTCAATTTTGTATGTGCACATTGCACTCTACATTGTCAATGTCTATGTCCACTGATTCTAAAATCCACTCAGCATTTTATCATAATATGTATTATATAATTGGATGAAACTTGAATGTTGACAATTTCATGGACTCACAATTGAAACATGAGTCTAATTTAGAATTTATAATGAATCTAAAATCTACTGAGGGCTTAACCTAGGAGTGCGTTTAATTTTGTGGAGAGAGGAATCAATGGGTGAAAAAAGATGGATAATTAGTGTCTACTTAGATCTCATAAGCATTAGAGAAGTTCCCGTAGTTAGAAGGGCCGTTTGTCAAGAATTTTTTTTTCTTCGGCTTTTTATGTCCATGTTGACAAAATTTTACAGCAAATTCAATCCCAATCAATCCTAAAAGTGATGGAGGATGCACAAATCAAAGATCTAGATCCAAACTATGAGCTAGAGTCAAGACTAGTTACTAGCTAATTTTTTGGCATTTAACTCCACAATAGGCACATAGATTTGATCAAATACATGCGCCTATTGTGGAGTTAAATGCCAAATTAGCTAGTTTTGGTAACTAGTCTTGATTCTAGCTTGTAGTTTGGATCTACATCTTTGATTTGTGCATCCTCCATCACTTTTAGGATTGATTGGGATTGAATTTGTTGTAAAATTTTGTCATGGCATCAGAGCCTAATCAAAAGTGAGCTTTAGATTTGATTTTAAGCTTAGATCCTAGATTTGAAAAGTATTGGCTTTGTACTTGCTACTAGTTGTTAATCTAGTGATTGTACCTCCAAATTTGGCTTTATTTGAGTGAAAATAGATCAAAGGGAACTTGTTTTGTTGAGCTATAGCTGTAGGAACTAAGATTGACCCATTTCCATTCAACCAAAGCAAATTAGAAAGTTTTTATGAGTTGAATCTTGGAGTACATGTCTCCTAGTAGAGATTTTCATAAGGATTCGAATGCCACTACTTTTTAGAAACTTGGATCAGCCATTTGAGAGCTTAATTAGGTCATTCTTAGGCTTCTTAAGGTCCTAAAATACACCTTTTAGATTCAGATCAAGTGTTTTGATGTTTTCTTCATCAAGAAATGCAAAGCTAGTGAAAATTGTGTTTCTATTCTACTCGGTTTTGCATAGGTTTGTGATTGATTATGGCAATGTGATTCAACCTGAATTTAAAAGGATTTATTTGTAAGACATTTGTGTGTTATAAAGTGCTTTTGGTTCAATATAGGTGGATTCACCCTTCTTGTGAAGTTGAGATCAATGAGAAGACTAGTTTTGATCAAATCTATAGTAAATTGAGCTAGGTTTGGTTCTAGTTTGGATCTTGAAGATAGAGAAAGCTCAAGATCACCTTAGATCTTGTTGAGAAATCAAAGATTGATTCATCTCAAGTCCCAAATAGAGTGTAATAGCTACATATCTTGTACAATCTATCTTGTTTCATTGAATCTATCTTCCTATTATTGAAGATGGCATCCATAAGTTCATATCTTTTGGATTCTAGTGATAGATTGAACTCTTCAAATTATTCAATTTGGAAGTTAAGAATGGAATCCATCCTTATCATGCAAGATTAAGAATGGAATCCATCCTTATTCAAGATTAAGAATGGAATCCATCCTTAATTAGGTAGTTCTCAACTCACACCTTATGTAGGACCTATAAAGTCCATTTTTACAACAAATGATCATGAATGTAAAGTTACAGAATGTGGGATCCATTCTCTTATATTTAGGATCTTCCAAGAAGACTAAGATAGATGGTGTTCTCGTCATTCCAAACATCACTAAGAATTTGCTTAGTGTTATCATGGTTTCATTGTGGAGTTCTCTACTAATATATGCAACATCAAGAAGAATGGGAAGATCATAGCAAGAGGAAGAAGGTTTGGGATGTTGTTTAAGCTTGATGCTTTTGTTAATCCTAACCCATTAGGGGAAATATGGGCTCAAAATGGGCCCTTTAAGTCACTTTAGAGAGAGGTTACATAGAGAGCAAATGCAAACCTGTAACTTCTGGTCGTCGTTTTTTGAGTTTCCGGCCTTGCCCGACGTTTAACTAGTATGGTTAATTTCAGACAATAGTTAGTTAAGCATGAGATGTAATAACTTCTCTTCATGCTCGTTCCAAAATTCGAGACTAGAGCTTTAAGACTGAAAATCTTGGTATGCTCAATGCAAAAACTGAAGCGGAAGTGGCAGAACTTTTGAAATCACTGTATGCTTATAGTGAAATATGAGGCGGGACGATTTTTCAATGTGTAAACATTACAAAAGTAAGGTATGCTAGATCTAATCATATTGATTTATTGTAGTTTGATGCATTTACATGATTGTAGCTTTTAACAATGGCAATGTTCCATTTGCATGTTGCTCTTTCGACGAGAAAAATGCAAAAGTTGTAGAGAATGATGCTGCAATAGTTAGAGAATTGAGAATGAATAATCATATGAATATAGATTTGTGGGTGGATGGATCAATTTATCCTAATGATCCAGCTACTAATTTGTGTCCAGATTTTAAGTCCGTAACTCATCTTCTCAAATATGTATGTGAAGGAAATAGCGGATTACTTGGATATTGTCAAAGCTTGCATGATATTGGAATGCATAGCATATCTTGTCTTTATCAACAATTAAAGTTTGCTAATCAACAATTGCAACGTGCAAATCAGCAATTGCTTCATTATGTGCAACACATTAGTGCTGAAAACAATGCACTCAAGAATGCTATGTCAGAGTTGAATGCTATAGTCACCACTCTTCGAGGATCAAACCAAGAAATTTTAGAATCATGGAAAAGTTGCGATCCGAGAGTTTAAAATTTATTGTTGATATAAAAGTTATCAATAAGGCAATGATGAAGCAAAAAAGAAAGAGAGTACCGATGAAGAATATTGATGATTTATCTACACATAGCGGCAATCTGAAAAAAAAGAATTCGAGCATTCAAGTATGTTGTCATATAAATTGTTTATTTGATTTGTATATGTCATTTAAGTTTGATTTGCACTTGATTCTTAAAAATTCACAATTCTAGCTTGACTAGTTTTGGTCATATGACTTGTAAATAGTTAGATGGTCATGATGTGGCTTGTCACACGTGCCAAATAGCATAGGATTCCATTCATAAGGATGTTCTCAAGTAGACCTAAGTGTTAGAACCTTTGGAATGAGTCCAAATTATGCTTAGATACAAGGGAGAAAAAATAGGAGCTATTTTTGGTAATTTTTGCATTGTTGAGGGATCTCCAAGATTCCAACCCTAACTTGGTAGGGATGAAAGATCCACCAAAATTAGCATCAGGGATAGGTTTAGGGCTACTCATACCTGCCCAAAACCGTGATGGATCATGTATATATAGGTGATGATATCTCACCAAAATCAATCAAGCAATTTCATGTTTTTTCTCTCATAATGGTGCAATTGCTCTCTATGTTCATAATTGTTTGAGTACTTGTGATTACTAATGATTATAGGATTGAATAAAGGTCTGGTGTACAGTACTCAGACTGTGGGAGGCCGTACTTTCACACGTGTGAAGCCTTCTTCAAGGATTTGGGCCAGTTAGTGAGGTTCAAGCATAGATTTTTGATGGATTTTGATGGTTCAACTTGTGCTAATCTTATGAAATCATAATCTATTGTTTCCCTCATAATTTCAAGTGTTTTAAGATCCTTATTTGCTATAATTTTTACATGGTATCAGAGCCTAAAGACTGAAATGAGCTAAATCCTTGGTTTTCATTCAATTTGATCACAATTTTTGATCTAAATCTTGTGTAGATTGGATCTTAGCATCTAGTATTGATTCTAGAACTCAAAGTGAGTCAAATACATTGGAGATTGGTGTTGCGTGACTTCATTTGCAGGTGTTTAGGTGTCTAAAACCAGAGGCAAAGTTGAATTCAATTCACATTACCAAGATAGCAAGTTTTGCTTGCTCCAAGCATTGATTTCTAAGCAAGTTTTGGAGGTGATTTCATAGAGGAGGCTTTCTAGCATTCAAGGAGAGGGAAGATCAGAGTTTTGGGAACTCTTCAAGGCTGTTCTAAAGTGTAGTAGACACCTCCTAAAGTGATTTAGGTTCAGTCCAACCATTGCTTGACTTATGCACCAAATTAGATCAATTTTTCATCAATTTTGATCATTTTTTGCTTGTGATTGGATAGTAGATTGTGTTGCATCCTCATTAAGTTCCATTTAGATCTTTTACAAGTGATTTTGGAAGTATATTAGGTTGCTAAAATTCACTCTTGATCAGATCATTTGGAAGCTTTAATGTTCTTTATAGAAAGAGGGGCAATTCTACTAGTATTGTCTACTTCAATCAAGCAAGTGCATTGTTTCTAGTATTCTATGATTTGATTTTGTTAGAGATCATTCTTAGATCTTTATAGGAAGTCTATTACTGATCTTTTCAGGTCCCTAAGAAGTGGGATAAGGTAGACCTTCAATCAAATCAATAGAAGTAACCTTCATTTGTGTCAAGTCCTTGATTAGGAGACTAGATGGCATCTATAAATGCATATCTTTTGGATACTAATGAAAGGCTCAACAAAACTAACTATTCCATATGAAAAGTTAGAATGGAATATATCATGATCATGCAAGATCTGATGAAAATTGTAAATGGTAAGGAGGGTGAACCTATTCATCCTCAAGAAAAAGCCAAATACATCAAGAGGTACAATGTTGCACTACATTGCATAAAAATGAATGTTGCAAATGAACTCTTAAGAGAGGTAGGAGATTGCACTTCAGCTCAAGATGCTTGGGAGACTTTGCAAAAGGTCTATGAATCCAAGAACCAAACTAGAATGTTAGCTTTGAAGAATCAAATCTATAGAAGCTATCAAAGAAAGGAGAGAGTGCACATACTTTTGTCCTAAGAGTAAAGGAATTGAACAAAGAGCTAGCCTTTATAGGTGACCCTATCAAGGATGAAGAGCTTGTTCAACTCATATTGAATGGGACTAACAATTTGGTTCAGGGATATGCAATTATGGTAAGCTACCCATACTTGAAGAACTCCAAGGCACACTCATGGCCGAGGGATCAAGAAGGAGCCAAATGCAAGAGAGGATGGATAGGCTTTCCATCCAAGGTGGAGATGACCAAGCTCTCTTCACCAAAGGCAAAGGCAAGTCCCAAAGGCAAAGGATCAACATTCAAGAAGTCTACAAAGCTTGAGAATCAAGAAGGGACCCCCAAAGGCATCTCCATCAACCACCAAAGTCAAGAAGGAAAAATCAAAGGTGAAGTGCTACTATTGTAGCAAGATGGGGCATTATGCCTCGGAATGCTTCAAGAGGAAGCAAGATCAAAGCCAAGCCAACATGAGCAAAGAGGAGGAGGAGGAGAGTTCACATGAGGACTCTCTCATGATGTCCAATTTTTCTTCAACAAGCTTCAAAGGAGAAGATCCTTGGTGGATTGACTCGGGTGCTAGTTCACACATGACTAGTAAAAGGGAGTTTTTCTCTTCTCTCTTATCTTATGATGGACCTATAAAGTCTCACTATACAGCAAATGATGAAGTTGTAAGATTGAAGGAGTTGGTAGCATCCCCCTTTGCTTAGGATCTTCCAAAAAGATCAACATAGAAGGTGTTTGTACATTCCTACAATAACAAAGAATCTACTAAGTGTTGGCCAAATGGTAGACAATGGTTTCAATGTTGACTTTGCTTCAAA
>MU835061.1:0-42104 GCA_029204225.1 Diphasiastrum complanatum | reverse complement strand
CCATATTTGGCATATTGAGGCCAAAACTTGTTTTAGACTTAGAGGTTGACTTTTCAAAGCTCATTAGTCTAAATTTCATTTGAATAAACACTTTTTGAAAGTGTGGGAAAGATAGAATGCGAGTTTGAGTAGATTCAATTTGAATAAGTTGGGTACATTGAATCTAGACCCAAAATTGGTAGGGTTAGCATTTTGGTGGGAAAGCCAAGTGGCCAAATAGGGTTTGGACCTGTTATAAAAGAATGTAACTTGTGGAGAGAGTCATCTTCTCACTTCTCTATCTCATTTCATGCTTATACATGGTTCTCTTGGGTTCTACTATCCATTGGTGCACTATCTTGGTGATTGCTTGCAATTCTGTGTAGAATGATCTATATTTGCTATTTTTGGATCCACACGTGTGAAATACAGTAGCTTGCTAGTTTTGTATGGACAGCAACAGTACATAATCATTTCATTCAAGTTTGATCAAGTTCTATTAGTGTTTGCATCTCAAATTGTGTGTAGATGCTGATTTTTTCTACATTGGTGAAATTGATAGTGTATTTCTCTTTCTAACCAAAGATCATTCAAGTAGATTGGATATTAAGGATCTGAAATCTTTCACATATATGATGGTAAATAGACTGGGATGTGTAATATTCACAGTGAATACTACAGCAACATATCTGGTTATCCAAAGATATTTGGGTAAATTGGCATCTAGGAACACCAATGATGAAACGATTTGGTCAAGGACTGTGATTATAAAGATTACTTTATCTTTCAAGCTCTTCGGATAACAGTTAAGCAATCAGAGACAACAACTAGCAAATAGATTCATCAAACAGAATCACATTGGCTAAAGATTTCTCTTAATCAAACATAGAGAATTAGTTCTTATCATAGGAAGCAAACAGAACGGAACATCAAACAAGTTCATAATTTAAATACATAGCTCATTCAAAATTGAAACAAGTTTTGCTTAAGGTTATGCTTAACAGCTTTGGCTAATTTCCAGCGCACATTAGTTAGAATTGTTGCTCACTGGTGATGCCTGAAAATCCGTTGGTGAAATTCAGTAAAACATGAGAAATATGTGTGATGCAAACAGAGCAGTATCACAAACAGTTACAGATCATACATAATGTATTTGCTCAATTGATAAGAAGTATGTTGTAAAAGATGACAGAGGGAAAGTATGCTCAAGTTTATAGAAACTTGCTCTTCTCTCTCTATTGATACTCAGACCTGTGCAAATGCATAGGTACAATGGCACGAAGTGTCGACCTTGTAGGAACGATCACTGGCCTCAATGTCGTTTACCAACCGTCAACATGTCGGTTGAGATCTGCTATTGCGTCTCTATAGAACGTCGCAAATTCTAACCAAAATGTCAAAGTGCAAATAGGCCTTTACATGAACTTAGGCACTTTAGCACATTTACATATATAGAAATTAAATTTTTTTACAATATATAATAATAACTTGGATAATGTGGGATCATGAGGCTCCACAGGTAAAATGTGTGAAAATTGTCAACATTTCCTAGCTAGTTTGAGGCCTAAATTGGCTAAAATTGTAAATAGTTTTGGTTCTGGAGTTTCACACGTGTGAACCAGGCCACAATGTTTTTCTTTACTGTATTTTTTCAGTATGATGAAGTGTCAAACTTCATACCCTTCAACATGAGACCATTTTGATGTATTTTGGTCATATAAGCCATTTTTAGCTATTTTTCCTATATAGGGAATATCTAGGGTCAAGTACCTTCTAGAGAGAGGAGAGAGAGTCATATTCCTCATCCATAAATAGTAGGGAAGTCGTGGAGAACAGGTTGGAGAAACCTTTTGTATGTTTCATTGAGATCAATAGATCATTGTCATTGTTTCTTCCTCCATTGAGAGCATTGTTGTGTGTATTGTCTTCAAGCTATTGTGTATGATCTTAGGTGCTTTCCAAAAGTGATAGGCTGATGTATTATGGACTGTATAATGCTATTTTGGGCCGCACTTGATGTTTATGGAAGTTTCCATTTGTGATAAATGCTTTTTGATCAAGTTCTTTGCATTCTAGGTAGCATAGAATGTGTTGCCAATTCCTAGCTTATGTAGTTTGGAGTGCAAGCATTCAAGCCAATGATCTTGGAGTTTAGATCCACTTAGGATCTGTACTTTTCACATGGTATCAGAGCTGGTTGGCTTCTATTTACAGTAAGTATTCCATTTTTGGTGATATTTGGATGTTTGATCAAGTTCTAGCATGATTTTGCATTGCTTTGTTGATCAAATCTTACTAACCTTTGTTTTGTGAGTTGAACTTGTGGATCAAAAGCATATTTCAGGTCTATTGAAGATCAGAGGCTGAAAAGAAACTATTTTGGATCAGATCATAACACCTAATCATTTGTGATTGTGAGGCTTGTGCATATTCAATACTAACAATGTTCTTTTCAATCCTATTGTTGACAATCTCCATTCTTGGATGAACACTCTCCTTAAGTGGATGAAACTTCTCCTTAAGTGGATGATAAATGCTCTTTTGAGTGAGTTGTAACTCTCCTAAAGGCTGAGCAAAGCTCCCATTTGGATGAAAGATCCCCTTTTTTGGGTGAACATATTGTAAGCTCCATTGTGAAGAGCATATTGTAAAGATTGTCATCAATTTTGGCATAAATTTTGGTGTACTTTGTTGAGCATGTAAGTAACTCTCCTTATGTAATTTGATTGGAGCATTTGCTGGAAGGTGTTAACCATTATGCAAGTGTGTTTTCAGGTTCTTAACAGGTTGAGGAACATTCTCATGTGAAGTGATCTTAGATCTACATCTAAACACCAAGATTTGACAAGATAGTGAAGCTAGTCTTGTGATTCACTAAGTGTGCTCATTCATTCACCTCTAAATCTTGTATTTATCACTTGCTGGAGTTTATAAACTTTTAGAAGTGTGGTTTACATGTGGTTTTACAGGTTGAATCAATATCTTAGTGTGTTGATCATATGTTGATCAAGTTTGTTCATTACTAGGTAATCTTGGCATCCTAGTTTTGGGTATTTTCTAAGAATGCAAGTAACTCTTCACACCATAACTTGATTTGGTCACTTGCTGGAAAGTTTGAGAGCTTAAGCAAGAGTGTGTTCAGGTTGGTTTGATTTTGTAATCCATTCTTAGTGTGTGCAAAGTGTTGCATGTGTTTCAATCTTCCTTTCTATGCTTGGAAACCATCTAGGTTCAAGATAGAAGTGTTTTAGGGTCCTAAATCTTCATAGGTCCCTTTATCAATCATTTGTTGAGAGAAAAGTGAGTGCTAAGTGCTTTAGGACAGAACCTAAAAGTTGAAGAAACATTAGAATCATGGCTTCCAATGGTGGGATCATGCTAGAGTCTAGTGAAAGGTTGAGTTCATCAAACTACTCTACTTGGAAAGTGAGGATGGAGTCCTTACTTGAGTTGAATGAACTCATGGACATAGTTGCAGAAATTGAAGAGAGACCTCTCACACTTCAAGAGCAACAAAGGTTTGATAAGAAGGCCAAAAGGGCTCTTCATATCATTAAAATGAATGTTACAAATGAACTTCTCAAGGAAGTTGGAAAGTGTCAAAGTGCAAGTGAGGCATGGAATGCCTTAAAGAAGCTCTTTGAATCAAAGTCCACATCTAGGGTATTGACCCTAAGGAGACAAATATTTTCTAGTAGGCAAAGAGAGGGTGAAAGTGCTCATGCATTTATCTTGAGAGTTAAGTCCCTAAGTGATGATTTAGCATGCATTGATGAGAACATAAAAGATGGTGAAATAGTCCAAGTTATGTTGAATGGTTTGCTAAATGAACATGCTAACCTTGTGCAAAGTTTTGCCATTCAAAGAGTCTTGCCAAATGTGGTTGACTTGCAAGAAATCTTATTGGCTGAAGAACATAGGTTGCAATCAAAGCTTGATGGTGCATCCTTGCAAGGTGGAGGTGAAGAGGCTTTCTTCACAAAAGGCAAATTCAAGGGAAAAGGTAAAGGCAAAGGGAAATGGTCCAAAGGTGGTAACTTTGATCATGATGATCACTCTTCCTCTTCCTCTTCTACTAAGAACAATAAGTCAAAGTTCAAGTGCTTTTATTGTGGGATAAAAGGTCATTTTGCAAATGAATGTTATAAGAAGAAAAGAGAGCAAGCAGAGAGGCAAGGAAATCTTACAATAGATGAGGAAGAACATAACACATGTGAATCACTTGTTATGACTTCAAGTTTGTTAGCCAACATAGATGATAATGATCCTTGGTGGATTGATAGTGGAGCCTCATCTCACATGACAAGACATAAGGAATACTTTACATCCTTATTGTCTTATGAGGGAGAAGGTAACATCATCTACACTGCAAATGATGGTCAATGTGACATCAAAGGCATAGGCACTATTCCTATTTCCCTTTCAACAAATAGGAAAGCAAATCTTGAAAATGTTTTGTACATTCCTTCAATCACTAAGAATTTGCTTAGTGTAAGTCAAATGATTGACAAAGGACTTGATGTGGAGTTCATTGGAGATGCATGTTTGATAAGTAAATGTGGATCCTTGATTGCTCAAGGTAGGAGGCATGGTAAACTTTTCAAGCTTGATGCATGTGTGATCTCTAATCATGAAGGATGTATGGCTAGGGAGCAATTGACAAACCAAGAAGTTTGGCACAAGAGGTTGGGCCATCCCAACTTCAAATCTTTGGAGGTAATGGCAAAGAAAGAGCTTGTTCTTGGTCTCCCTAAAAGTCTTGTTGCAAACAATAGTGTTTGTGAACATTGTGCCTTGTCCAAATCTCATAGACTTGCTTATTCTAGATCTACTTCTAGATCTAAAGAAGCTTTTCAACTTGTGCATTCTGATATTCATTCTTCTAGTACAACTAGCAATGGTGGGGCAAAGATGTATGCAACTTTCATTGATGACTTTAGTAGGTATACTTGGATCTATCTTCTTAAAAGTAAGGATGAAGTGTTTGCTGCATTTGTCAAGTTCAAGAATGAAATGGAAAACCAATTCAATACAAAGATCAAATGCTTAAGATCTGATAATGGAGGGGAATACACCTCAAATAGGTTCAAAGACTTTTGTATAGCACATGGGATTAAGAGGGAGATGTCTAGTCCTAGGACTCCACAACAGAATGGAGTGGCCGAGAGGAAGAATAGAACCCTTTGTGAATGTGCCAAGGCAATGAGACTACATGCTAATCTTGCTAAGTCTTTTTGGGGGGAAGCTTTAGCATGTGCTAACTATCTATGTAATAGATGGACAAGTGCTTCCTTGGATGGTAAAACTCCTCATGAGGTTCTTTATGGTAGAAGGCCGAGTGTCAAGCATTGTAGGATCTTTGGATGTACATGTTTTGTCAATATCACACTTGATGATAGAACTAAAGAAGATCCTTCATCAAAGAAGGGTGTGTTTGTTGGCTATAGTGAAGTAAGCAAGGCTTACAAAGTGTACATTCCTTCTACAAAGAAAGTTGTCATAAGTAGGGATGTCATCTTTCATGAAGAGAATGTTTCCAATGTTGTTGATGTTGATGTTGATGTGCCTACTAATCATCATGATGTGCAAGATGTCTTGGATGAAGATGGAGATGCCACTCCAAAGCAAACTTCAAGGAAGACTCGAAGGCAAAGGGCTAAGCCATCAAGGCTAACCTATGATGAAAAAGGAAAGCAAGTGGTGGACAACTCTAACTTTGCTTTTCTTACCTCTTTTGATGAACCAACTTGTGTAGGTGAAGCAATTCAAAAGAAGGAATGGATCCAAGCCATGGATCATGAGCATCAAGCACTCATCAAAAGCAACACATGGAGGTTGGTAAAGCTTCCAAAGGACAAGAAGGCAATTGGTTGTAAGTGGATCTTCAAGATCAAGACAAATCAAGATGGATCAATCAACAAGTACAAGGCAAGGTTGGTGGCAAAGGGGTATGCTCAAGAATATGGTATTGACTATGATGAGACCTTTGCACCCGTGGCAAAGATGGTAACTATTCGAATCCTAATCTCTCTTGCAACTCTTTATGATTGGGATATGTGGCAAATGGATGTTACTAATGCCTTCTTGAATGGTGATCTTGAAGAAGATATTTACATGGAGCAACCCGAGGGCTATGTTTCACATGATGAGCCTAATCATGTGTGCTATCTCCAAAAGAGTCTGTATGGGCTAAAGCAAGCACCAAGGAGTTGGTATGCTAAGCTCAATTCCTTCTTACTTTCTCAAAACTTTGTTATGAGTGAGTATGATCATTCTCTCTACTTTAGATTGAATGAAAATGATATCACTTTACTTTTGATCTATGTTGATGACATTATCTTAAGTGGTGGTAACAATCTAGATATAGATGAAATCAAGATGGCACTCAAAAGAGAGTTTGAAATTCAAGATCTTGGTAAACTTCATTATATCTTAGGAATAGAGATTATTAGAACTTCTAAATCTACATTCATATGTCAAGAAAAGTATGTTAACTCTATTCTAAAAAGGTTTCATATGGAAGATTGTAAAGTTGTTTCTACTCCTATGGAATCAAATGTAAAGCTAACTACAAGAAGTAATGAAAGATCCTTCAAGGACATTACTCTCTATAGAAAGCTAATAGGATCTCTTATATGGTTAACCATCACAAGACCTGATCTAAGCTTTGTGGTTGGTAAACTAAGTCAATTTATGCAAGATCCTAGTGAGGCTCATTGGAAGCTAGGAAAGAGAGTACTTAGATACATCTTGGGATCTAGAGATTTTGGCATCTTGTATGGAGGTACTACACCTAACCTTTGTGGATTTTCAGATTCAGATTTTGCAGGTGATCAAATGGATAGGAAGTCAACAAGTGCCTTTGCAATCTATCTTGGAGATGGAGTGGTCTCATGGCTATCAAAGAAGCAACCAACTATCTCTCTATCTTCCACCGAAGCCGAGTACAAGGCATTAACAACATGCACCAAGGAGATTCTTTGGATCAAGAGGATGTTATTGGATCTTCACTTGCTGGAACCAGAGAAGACTCCAATCATACTTTGTGATAACCTTTCAACCCAAAGCTTGGCAAGCAATCCTGTTTTTCATGCAAGGAGCAAGCACATTGAGATTGCTCACCATTTTGTGAGAGATCAAGTCATTGCCAAAGAGGTGGAGCTTCAACATGTCTCTTCAAAGGAGTGTGTGGCTGATATCTTCACCAAACCATTGGGAAAGGACCTATATTTAATGCATAGATCTAATCTTGGAATGTGCTCAAAGACTGTGTTGAAACTAGCATCCAATGTTGAAGAGGGAGTGTGAAAATTGTCAACATTTCCTAGCTAGTTTGAGGCCTAAATTGGCTAAAATTGTAAATAGTTTTGGTTCTGGAGTTTCACACGTGTGAACCAGGCCACAATGTTTTTATTTACTATATTTTTTCAGTATGATGAAGTGTCAAACTTCATACCCTTCAAAATGAGACCATTTTGATGTATTTTGGTCATATAAGCCATTTTTAGCTATTTTTCCTATATAGGGAATATCTAGGGTCAAGTACCTTCTAGAGAGAGGAGAGAGAGTCATCTTCCTCATCCATAAATAGTAGGGAAGTCGTGGAGAATAGGTTGGAGAAAACTTTTGTATGCTTCATTGAGATCAATAGATCATTGTCATTGTTTCTTCCTCCATTGAGAGCATTGTTGTGTGTATTGTCTTCAAGCTATTGTGTATGATCTTAGGTGCTTTCCAAAAGTGATAGGCTGATGTATTATGGACTGTATAATGCTATTTTGGGCCGCACTTGATGTTTATGGAAGTTTCCATTTGTGATAAATGCTTTTTGATCAAGTTCTTTGCATTCTAGGTAGCATAGAATGTGTTGCCAATTCCTAGCTTATGTAGTTTGGAGTGCAAGCATTCAAGCCAATGATCTTGGAGTTTAGATCCACTTAGGATCTGTATTTTTCACAAAATGGTTGGAGATGTATTCTCCTCCTCTATCAGTCCTAATCTGCTTGACTTTCCTTTCGGTCCACTTCTCAGCCTAGTTCACATATTCTGTAAACTTGTCAAGAGCTTCAGATTTGTTGTGGATGAAATAAACAACAAACTTACTATAATCATCGATAAAGGTGATGTGGTATCTTGATCCTCCGATAGATAATACATCAAAGAGTCTGCAGATGTCTGAGTGTATCAGTTCTAGAAGTTTCATCACTCTGAAGGAATCCTTCATGAAGGGTGTACGTGACATCTTCCCTTTGTTGCATGCATTACAGGGTGTTAGGTTTGCATCTTTGATGTCCACTCCCGTGAATGCGTTATACTAGATTGCTTTCTATAGCGCCAGTGGGTTCATGTGACATAGTCTCCTATGCCATAGAACGTCTATAGACTCATAGACTTGATGAGCATGTTCTGTTGATAGACATACCTTCAAGTGATACAAGTTTCCTCTTCGTCTGTCTTGCATGATGAGTGTACTGGAGTTGGCATCAATCACATTGTATATTTGATCTGTGAATGTCACACGCATGTTTGCTTCTATTATTCTAGCAACTAATAGTAGATCTTTCTGCAGTGTCAACACATATAGGAAGTCATCCAATCTTCTATCTCTACCATTGGTGATGAGCCAAAGTGCACCAGGCCGCTCACCTCGTGTCACAATCCATCTCCTAGAACAATGTATCTAGAGGAGGCGATTTGTTGAAAGTCAATGATCCTGCCTTGTCATCACAAAGTGCGACATGGCTCCTGAGTCAAGAACTATGTCTTGAACATTTGATGTGGATGTTGCACATATATCAGTGCACAGATAAGCAATAGCACTTTTTTTAGCTTGGTCTTCACCCATCTTTGAGGAATTGGACTCCTCCACATATGATGTGCTTGAAAGAAGATTGTCATAGTGTATGCACTCAATCTTTGGATTCAGCCAGTATTTGTCCATTGTGTGGCCATCACGTCTGCATCTGTCGCATGTCTTCTTGTGGCCGTCACGTCTGCATATGTCGCATGACTTCTTGTCATTGCCTTGCTCCCTATTCCTCCCTTTCGATTTGATTTCTTGAGTTCTCTGCTTTTGCTGGTTTTGAGCTGATCTCCTTGTCGACTCCTCTTAGGTTGAGCCTTCTTTTTTGACTGGTCTCTGTTGTTGTAAAGAGCTTGATCAGAATCGTTTTTGTCCTCGTAGTGCTCTCTAGATTCAACTTCTTCCTTGATGTTGATGACTGCCTTGTCGAAGGTCATTGTAGGATCTTTAGCCAACAATGTTCGGGTTGTCTGGAACGATCGTGGTAAGGAGCACAGTAGGTAACTGAGCTGCTTCTCTTGTGATACTGTGTGTTCTACTCCAGCATTGTGTGGTGATAGGAATAGGTTTTTCATCTTTCTAATGAAGCTCATGAGATCTTTGCCATCCCAACTTTGATAGGTAAGCTGACCTTCTAGATGCATTATCTAATTTCATGACTTGGTCTAAAATCTGCTGATGAGTGTATCCCACATCTCTCTAGCATTAGAGATTGATGCGAGGTCAAGGGTAATGTTATGTTTGATGGAATAAGAGATGATTGCTACTGCTTTGTCATTCTTCTCTTTCCATTCTCAAAGTTCTTTGCCTATGTTGGCCGGCATCTCTTCGGTGCCATCTACCTAGGGCCATAATGCTTCTCCTTTTAGGATTAGCGATATCTTCACTTCCAAGCAAGAAAGTTTGATCTATTTGCTTCAAGTATTGTGCATATTTTTGATTGGATGCTATGTATGGAGGCCATAGTCTCAGTGATTGAGCCCTGAAGCTCTAACACCACTATTGGAAAACCGTAGGCTAAACAATCGGCTCTTGCTCTGAGCGAATCTGAGTGTTCTTGATTAGGCGACATTTCTGGATGGAGCACAAATGGAGCCGATCTGCCTGATAAGGCTACTGCCTCATGCTATGATCAATCATCCTCCAAACTGCAGATAGCTTTTGCAAATCTGACAACGAGTTTATGAAACAATGGAAAATGTCTAATGACAGCGAAAACATATCTACTGAAAAATTGAACAATCATCACAACATTCACAATTTGCACATTGAGGAGAGAAGATGTAACTCGTCCACATTATCAAAAATTGAATGTACATTAGTTCTTTCTTGAGCGCTGTCTGTTCACTTTTGATGAGGATGAGAAAATGGTGGTAATTGTCTTTTGATGTCTTATTGTTTGCTAAACAAAATAGGTTTGTGTGGCACGTGGGATCAAGAGAGAGTCTTCAAATTCAAAGGATCTAGATGGAGTGGAAGAGAGGAAGAGAACTCTTTGTAAAAGAGTTTAATTTATGAGGGTGAATGCAAACATTTCTAAATTTTTTTGGGGTGAAACTTTGATGTGTGCTAACTTTGTTTGCAATAGGTGGTCAAATGAAAATTTGGACAGTAAGAGTTTATTTGAGATCCTTTTTGGTGAGAAGCCAAGCGTGGAGCATATCAACATCTTTGGTAGTGCTTGCTATGTTCAACTCATCTTGGATTCTTGAAGGAGATCTTTGTTAGCTACAATGAAGGAAAGCTTATACAGTTAAAACACCAAATTCATCGCCAGCTGAATGCCACTCTAAAGATCACTATGTATAGTCATAGGTTTTTCTTCATGTCCATCTCATCCAAGATTTGTCTCAACCAAATGGCTTCCTGTGTTGTGCTACACATTGTCTTGTATTCTGATTTGATCAGAGGAATTCCAAAATAAAAGATGACCCTTTGTAAAGATACTTTTATTTTTTCTTTAGGTTCGACCACCACCCCAATCAAAATGGACAAATTGAAATCTACGTAACGTAGCTCAAATATACTAAAAATTAAGAATATATACAGCAAACTTTGAAATTTGCATCGTGGACATAGACGTATTCCATTGGTTCGCTCTTCATGCATGTGACACGTGCAGGTTACGTCAATAACTCAAAATAAATCTGTTGAACTATTTGTTAACTAGACTAGTTACAACTATAAAAATATAGTATGCACAATAACTATGACTATTGTGGCATTCTCATGAGATTAAATGTGATACGAAAAATTGAATTGAGTATCATACCAGATAGATTTTTGGCATTCAAGCTTTGAAAATAGCAATGGCAAGGAGACGAAGATCTACAATTGAGCCTATGGTTCTTTACAATGAGAAAGATGATGCTGATTACTGGAAGCCAACAAAATATATGAAGAATTCATGGATGTTGTTGCATCCATCATCAAAGGAAAATTTCCAACAGAAGAAAAGGGCAACGATGACATACAAATCTTGGAGTTTAAAACAACTCCTGGAGGTCGCTCTATATCAGATGTGTTAGTACAACATATTTGTATGCATTCAAAAATAAAAGTACAAGATATCAATCCTCATGATCATAAAAAATGTAACTGTAAGTATATAAAAAGGTATGCACTTTACTACAATCATAGGTGTTTTTTGATTGAAGCTCTTCAGATTACGCTTTAAATTATTCAACGTGTTTGTTCTTTCAGATTTATATCCATCAAACATAAGTGAATGAGATCCAGTACAATCAATTGTAGGAATATTGGATGTGATTCAGTCTGATGTTGAAAAGCTGCAATACATAGGAAGAAGTCCAAAGGAGCTTGTAGATAGTGACATAATTATATTTTTATAAATCTTCATATATACCACAAATGGATGGGGATTTCACCATGCTTGAAGCAATTCCATTGCCAAGTTTTCAGAGTGATGAGTGGCCTACTCCTGACAGTATTGTTTCTGAATCCTTCAGATGCAAGCTACTCTTGGATGTTAGAAATGCCATGAAGATAAGTACGGGTTCAAAAATTGTTCACCTAAGTTGGTTTCTCTAAATCCATAAGGGGATCATTCTGGATTTTTTCCAGCATGATTTGTATTCCTCTTTTCCTTCCCAGCAAGCTATCAGACCTATAAATTGATGGGTAGAGGCTTATGTTTCAATTCCATCAAGTTTGTAGCAATTTTTACTTCTAGGAACCAAGAATTCATGGTTCTCAGCCCATACTGCTTCATAGGATCCGTATGAAGGCTTCATGGAACTCTTAGAGACCATTTAAGACTGTTTGGATCATCACTTTACAACTTGGTTGAGTGTTTGCACGTTTTTTGACAATTTGGTCTTGAAAAAGTGCGCCCTCCTATAGCTTAATTGGCTGTTCTAAACTCGCACGTGTGAGTCCTAGGTGGTAGGCTGACATGGCAAGTGTCTTGTTCACTGGATCTCCCTATGTACTGAGCTTTACAACACCCAATTTGGTGTCCTGTAGGCAAAGATATGAGCATCTGAAGTTTTGCAATTTTGTGAGTAAAATTGGTAAAATTTCCAATTGTTCTGATTGCATGCATGACAATTTCCTACTTTGAAGTACTGTGCTTGCATGAAATGTCTGCATGTGGTTTCTCTAAGTGATTCTGATATGCATGAGCTGGTTAGATTTGTTTTGAGTGGTCATACGCATGTACTCTGACAGTTCGATACAAAACAGGATTTTATAATTGACAATTTCCATAGAACTTAATTTTTACTTAAAATTTTGTAAAGTAAAAAATCAGTTTAATGTCGCATGTCTTGCATGCTTGATCGACATTAATGAAGTAAAATTAAGAATCAAACAGTGAATCGAATTTTTGATTTCGATTGCTTAATAACTGGCTGTGATTTTTTATGCATTTTTAGAAAACGTAAAATTAAAAAAAAAATTAAAAGTGCAAAAACTCGAAATTTTTAGTTTTTTCCGGTTTTTTGTAATTTCTATGAAATTGACTAAAAATAGAGATTTGACCATGCTAGAGTCAATTTCAGCCAGTGTCAACAGTACTTCACTATGAATTAATTAGATATTAATTAAATTTAGTAATTTCAGGATAGATATATCGAGATGGCCGAAGAAACTTCAAATCAAGCTGCAAATCCAGGTGCACCATCTTATATGGTGATTTGTCAACAGCTGAGTACGGCACTCAATGACATGAATAATCGTAATTAGATGAGAGATCAACAAATGGAGGTCCTTTTGAATCAAGTCAAATTGATGTCTTCACCCAATCTTGGTTTTCAACCGAAGGTTTATTCAGACGAGAAGGAGGAGAAGAAACCTGAGGTCATCGAGGACTGGCTGGCCAAGTGGAGTAGTTACTTCAATTTGCACAGTGTTCCTGATGAGAAGAAAATTGAAAGTGTCATGTTGTTCTTACGTGGCAAAGCGTCATCGTGGTGGTGAGAAAGATGGAGGTTTCTGGATGTGTGTGGATTACAAGGGCCTTAATAAAATGACTACAAAGAATAAGTATCCATTACCCACCAGGTTGGATGAACTTGTAGATCGCTTGGGTGGAGCACGGTATTTCACCAAGATAGATCTCAGGACAGAGTACCATCAAATAAAAATTAAGTTAGAAGAAGTCCAAAAGACAGAATTTTGTTCTAGTTTTGGTCATTATGAATTTCTAGTGTTGTCATTTGGATTAACGAATGCTCCAGCAACGTTCCAGCAAATGATGAACGATTTATTTCGTCCATATTTGGGGAAGTTTGTGGTAGTATTCTTAGACGACATTCTCGTTAACAGTAAATCCTTGGTGGAACACGTAGAACACTTAAAAATTGTCTTGATGAAGCTCCGTCAGGAGTTACTCTTCGCTAAAGAGTCCAAGTGTGAATTCTTTAAACAATAGTTGCTTTATCTCGGTCGTAAGATCATAGTAAATGGGATCAAGCTTGACGAGGATAAAATCAAGATTGTGATTGAGTGGCCAATTCCAAAAACTATGAGGCAGGTAAAGTCTTTTTTAGGTTTTACACTTTTCTGCAAGAGATTTATTGAGGATTATGCTAAGTTAGCAGCACCGCTTAATAATCTGACAAAAGGAATTGTTAATAAAAAGAAAAAGAGGAATCCAAAAATTGGCAAATCTAGCTTGATCAAAATCCATGAAGAATAGTGTAAATTTTGTACATAATTGGGTTCCACACATGTATGGCCAAAATGCGTCATGGGAACCCACTCCTAATATAGGTTAGGTCAAGTCAAGAGAGTTGGTAATGTCTATTTGGTGGTCATCCCTACTTTATAGGACCTACACCTAAGTTTAAGGTGAAAATTTGACCAACTAGCTACCTACCAAGCATAACTCTAGGATTTAGGCTAGGGTTTCATTTTAGGGCAAGAAGGGTGAGTTAACTTCCTTATTACATGCTGGAAATCCACCTAACTTCAAGAAGGAAGTCGAATTTGCTATGTATACCAACCTCCCATAGTGAGGAGATAGAAAATTTTTGGAGCTCATTGGCAATCTCAAGCTAGTTCACTATGTACATTGAGTTTTTGTGATCCAAATGCAACCAAATAAATGCTTGTTGTTTGTCAAATTGCCAATCTAGATCAACTTTTTGATGACTAGTTTTTTGATAGATTGTTAAGCAAGCATCCAATCACTCTTCTGGATCTTTTGTAGATCCATTTATGGTCCTAAAGTATAGTACTTTCACATGGTATCAGAGCCAAGTACAAGAGCATAAGCCATTGATCAAAAGCAAATCCATTTTTAGCAAGTTTTGGTGCTAAAAACTAGTATTGAGAGGGCAAGCTAGAATCTTGATTTTGGTGAGGGGGTTTGATCCCAAACTTGGTAGGGGTACAAATCCGTACTGTCCACATGTGTGGGCACCTCTGAACCTGCATTTAATGCATGGTATTCATTTGATCCAAAGAAATTCAATTTTTGAGCTTTTGATATAATTTTTGGTAGAAATCTTAGGATAAGCTACCAAGATTGAGTTCCATTGATTAGATTTGACTTAGAGTCATAAGATCTAATTAATTTAGGCTGAAATCAGGTCCTCTAAACTTGTTTTACAGGTCTTGAAAGTACATCAAAAAGTGTGAAAGAGATTAAGTCATTTTTTTGTCCAAAAATAGCCAAAATTGGCAAGATTTGATTGTAAGTAGATTTCACATCATCTTATCTTCATTCCAACTTTGTGAGGGAGTGCTAGAACTGAGATTATAAGTCCATTTTTTGGATTAGAAATCTAATTTGTGTGAAACACTACAAAAGAGAGACCTTAGTGAGTTTCTAGAGACAATCAAATCCATTTCTTGGCAAGATTTGTTTGAAAGTAGTTTTCACTTCATCTTATCTTCATTCCAGCTTTGTGAGGGAGTGATAGAACTGTGATTATAAGTCCATTCGTTGGATTAGAAATCAAATTTGAGTGAAACACTGCAAGTGTTAGACCTTTGTGAGTTTCAAGTCAATCAAATCTATTTCTTGTTTGTAGAAGTCACTAGTAAGTTGGGATCTACTGGAGCGTACCTTCTAGAGGCTAGTGAGAGATTGAATTCTACAAATTATGGTATTTGAAATGTTAGGATAGAGTCACTCTTGGTGCTCCAAGACCTTTATGAGTTCTTAATTGAAGATGAAGATGAACTTCTAGGTGCACAAGAGTTAGCTAGATACAAGAAGAGATCTAGGCTTGCACTTCATTGTGTGAAGATGAATGTGAGCAATAATTTGTTGAGAGAAGTATCAGCATGTACTGGTGCTAAAGAGACTTGGGAGTCTTTAAAATCAATCTTTGAATCTAGTAACACTTCAAGAGTACTCAGAATCAGATTTTGCTTAGAAATCAGATTTTGCAAAGCATGAAAAGAAGTGAGGAGAGTGCATAGGATTATGTACTTAGAATCAAGTCTCTAAATAGGGAGCTAGCTTCCATTGGAAAGAAGATTCATGATGGAGAGCTTGTACAAATTGTCCTTAATGGTCTATGAGATGACTTTGCAAATTTGGTCCAAAGTTTTGCCATCCAAGACACTTTGCCAACTATAGAAAAACTTCATAGTGTATTAGTGGCAGAAGAGTGTAGGATGCTCCACACCAAGGCAAGAATGAGCTCATTGTCTTTGCAGGATGGAGATGAGAAAGCCAATTTCTCATTCAAGGGCAAAAAGAAAACCAATGGAAAAAAGAAGCATCCCAAGGAGGCCAAAGAAGAGGATGATGCATCAAGCTCAAAGGACAAGTCAAAGCAGAAATGCTTCTTTTGTGGAAGGAAGGGGCATTATGCATCTGAATGCTACAAGAGGCTAAGAGAACAAGTGGAGGAGGACAAACAAGGAAACCTTGCAAAGGAGGAGGAGGAAGATGAAGTAGATGTATTCTTGATGGCATCTACATCCTCACCAACAAGCAATGGCAATTCAAGAGATACATGGTGGATTGATAGTGGGGTTAGCTCCCACATGTCTTGTGAAAAAGGACTTTTTCTCAACCTTACACTCATTCAATGATGCTAAAAAGTTTGTCTTTACTGGAAGTGATGAAGAGTGTAGGATAGATGGTGTTGGCACCATCTCTTTGTGTCTAGAATTCTCAAAATGCATGGATCTAGCAAATGTCCTTTATGTACCATCAATCACCAAGAATATGCTTAGTGTTGGTCTACTCTTAGAAAGTGGTTTGGATGTCCACTTTAAGCATGGTGTTTGCTTCATCTTGAAGAATGATGTTTGCATTGCAAAGGGATTTAAACATGGAAGATTGTTTAAGTTGGAAGCTAGTGTTGTTTTTGAAAAAATGAGGTTGGCAGAGGAGGAGATCACTCAAGAGGAGATCTTGGCAAAGTGTGATCTTGCTTGCATTGAGGAGGGGCATCAAAAGAAGGAAGATTTTGAGGATCAGCCTCAGATCTTGAGAGTTCCAAGGGAGTCCTCAATGACAATGGCCGAGTCATCAAATTGCATGCAAATTGTCCATTCAAGTGTGCATCTTGCAAGGGTGGTGAGCATTGCAGAGTCTACTACCTTTGAATACTTTTTGGAAAGTATTAGTGGACATGAGTGGACCTGTTTCTTACCTTTAAGATTCATGGTGTTTATTACTTTGTATGACAAGACAATGAAATGGGATGCTTTGAAATCTACATTTGTTGTTGATAAAGCAATTTCATTGGATAGCTATTTTTGTAATAGTTTGAATAGAGTCATAAAAGATGAAACATCATTTGCTTTGAAAATCTTTGTGTCCACATGCTTTGTGCATGATCATTCCAATGTAAGGACCAAAGATTATCATATTTCAATGATAGGAATAATGGTAGTGTTTTGCTCTTCAAGTAGAGATTGTAGAATCTACTTGTTTTCAACCAAAGAATTTGTCAATGGTGGAAATGTGATCTTTCAAGAGTGGAAGATTTGTAAACTTGAAGAAGCACCTTCGGTTCGACAGCTTATTCAATTTATTGATGGTTCGGAGTCAAGTTAAGTGGAGGAGCAAGCTCAAGACCCGAGGACTCCAAGAAGAACCATGAGTATCAAGATGGAGCCATCTAGGCTCAATCATATGGAGAAAGCAAGGCAAGTTGTCTTTGGAAACATTATGTATGCACTTAATAGTTTAATTTATGTATCTTCAAGGGCACAAAATGCCTTGGAATCCATGGCTTGGCATGATGTATAGTTTTTGAAGTGTGCTACATGTATATAGACACATTTGTCGAACATCTTGTAAGGGATCCTTTAAGAGGTGGTGAAAGATCTTTCATGGACATCATTCTCTATTGGAGTCTCAAAAGTTCCTTGTGTGTAGCTGGATTTTTTAGACACTTCTAAAAGCATTCATTAATCTATCAAGAGAGTTGTAGATAGATCAAGCTAAATTTGAGGAGGAGTGTGAAGAATTGCCAAAAATTGGCAAATCTAGCTTGATCAAAATCCATGAAGAATAGTGTAAATTTTGTACATAATTGGGTTCCACACATGTATGGACAAAATGCGTCATGGGAACCCACTCCTAATATAGGTTAGGTCAAGTCAAGAGAGTTGGTCATGTCTATTTGGTGGTCATCCCTACTTTATAGGACCTACACCTAAGTTTAAGGTGAAAATTTGACCAACGAGCTACCTACCAAGCATAACTCTAGGATCTAGGCGGGAATGTGAGATTGGTTGTCACAAAATATTGCTGGTTGTTCCTCGGCCTCCATGACTTACAATTCCACCAAAAGCCTCTTCAACCATAGGATCTCCTTTGTTGTGGATGTTAGTGCATTGTATTCCGATTCGGTTGAAGATAGAGAAATAGTATCTTGCTTTTTGGAAAGCCAAGACATTATGGCATTGCTAAGGAAGGTGACAAAAGCACTTGTGGACCTCCTATCCACCTTATCACTTGCAAAATCAGCATCTGAATATGCCCTTAAGGCAAGATTAGATCCATCATATAAAATGCCAAAGTTCTTGGTGGCCAAGATGAACCTCAACACCCTTTTTGCATTTTTCCAATGACAAACCAATGGATTTTGCATAGATTGGCTTAGTTTGCCTACACTATAATTTAGATCAGGTCTAGTTATAGTAAGATAGATCAAGGAGCCTACAAGTCTCCTATATAGTGTGATGTCCTCAAAGGATGCTTCATCATCACTATTGAAAACTTTTACATTTTGCTCCATAGGAGTTTCTACTCCTTTACAATCTTTCATTTCAAACTTTTCTAAGATAGAAGAAGCATATTTGGATTGACAAATAAAACTCAAATCCTTGCCTCTTGAAACTTCTATTCCTAATATAAAATGAAGATTACCAAGATCCACCTTCTTAAACTCCTTAAACAATGCTACTTTCACTTCTTGTATACCATCAAGATCATTTCCACTAAGGATAATGTCATCAACATACAAAATGAGAATGATGATTTTACCATCATTAAATCTTAAGTACAAAGAAGGATCATAAGCACTTACAACAAACTTAATAGAGTTCAAGAAGGTATTCAACCTAGAGTACCAAGCACTAGGTGCTTGCTTAAGCCCATAAAGGCTTCTTAGCAACAAACACACTTTTTCCTCTTGATCTTATTTGATGAAGCCCTCGGGTTGCCTCATGAGAATCTCCTCTTCCAAATATCCATTGAGAAAACCAGTAGTCACATTAAGTTGAAATAGAGGCCAATTGAAAGTAGTTGCAAGAGAAATAATCATCAAAATCTACTCCCTTGGTTTGCAAGAACCCCTTTGCCACTAGCCTTGCCTTGTGTTTGTTGATGCTCCTATATTGATTGTACTTCAATCTATAGATCCATTTGCACTCAAGTGGCTTTCTTTCTTGAGGAAGATCCACAAGCTTCCATGTATGATTCTCCATAAGAGCATCATACTCTTTTTGCATGGCATCCCTCCATTCTTGTGACTCCATAGCTTCTTCAAAGCAACTTGGCTCATCAAACATAGAATCTAGAAAAGTGTAAGAGGTAAGTGAATGTAGATCTTCCCTTTGTTCACCTTTGTCAACATAGGTGAGCCTTGAGGGCTCAACCTTCCTTCTTGTAGATCTCCTTGGAGTCCTTGGATCTTGAGATGGATCTTCAAGATCTTGATCACATGTAGGCTCCTCCTCAAACCTTACAAGATCCTTGACATAAGATGGATTAGAAGCTTTCTCATTCAGCTTGTAGTAGTTACCTTCATCAAAAGTAGCATCTCTACTCACTAAAATCTTCTTAGTGATTGGATTATAGACTCTATATCCCTTGCTATTTTCAGCATAACCAACAAAGATCCCTTTCTATAGATTCACATGAATCAGATTCGTCTGATTCTACTTCTGAACCAAGTTCAGACTCTTTGTCCGAACAAAGTTTAGATTCAGATCCTCCAAGCTCATCTAGTTCACCACCATCTATTAATATGGCTAATCCAGCACCACCCACATCTACAAAAATCAGATATGAATTTTTTAAGGGATCATCATTTGAAGATGCAGATAGTTATATGTTGCAATTTGAATCCGTTACCATGGCAAACAAAGAGCAGACGAACAAGGATAAAGTTAGAATTTTGCCAGGTCTTCTGCGGAAGCAGACTAGGATTTGGTACAGTTAATTAGTACCGGAAACAGTTAATGCTTGGAATGCTTTAAAAGCAGCATTCCTTAAACAGTTTAGGGAGATAGGATATTCCACTAGATTGTTGGCTCGACTTAAATCTGTTGAAAAAAAGCCAAAGGAATCACTTAGGAAATATACTCGTAGGGGTAAGAATTTAATAGGAAAGTTAGGAGCCCAGTATCCAGTTCCTATGCAAAATGAATGGTTCTTGGGTGGTTTGCCTAAGAAAATGGATCGTTATTGTCAACAGAGTTTGATGACTTCTTTGGAAGATGTCATTGTCTCTGCCGAGAATTACGAAACCTCTCGAATTTCTCGCAGATGGAGAAAACAGAAGAATCTAAAACATCTATTGAGTCTGAATCAGAATCTGATTCAGTGGATATGGAAGAATCTTCTGAGTATTCATCTTATTCTTCCTCATCGGAAGAAGAGTCTTCTTATAGGAAAACTAATAATAGGAACTCAGAAAGAAAGAAAAGAATGGAGAAATCTAAAAAGATGGATCCATTAAGGAAAAGTGTTGAGTTGTTAACAAGAGAAATGAGTGATCTAAAGGTCCAAATATCTGATGTTAAAGCCAAGCGAAAGAAAGCGAAGCCTAATGCCAATGTTTGGTGTACCGTGTGTGGGAAGAAAGGTCATTATAAGACCAATTGTCCCAGTTTACAGACTAATTATTTAGAAGAGGTACTATTCCTCTGTCCGATTAATAATCATGAGGAGGTAGCTTATACTGCAACTCCTTCTAACCAAAAAACTATGATATCGAAACAGCGTACTGGTCAACTGTACACTATTTGTGAAGGGGCGGAACATGAGATTCCACTCCACCAACTAGAGTAAGGGGTTCGTGCTACAATTGCGGAGCCCCGGGTCACTATTCGTCTGATTGCCCTGAACCCAGGAGGTCAACAGGATATGTGCCGCTCTGTGCTAAACTATAAAGACGAAGGGCATGTCATTGCTGAATGTCCTCAGCCACAACAACCATGGTTTAAACCAAGGTTTGTAAACTCGCATAGGGAAGACCTCCTTCGGCCATCTAAGACTAACACTAACATGATAGTTCAGAGGATAGAAGTAGAGTCTGAATTATTAGATCAAGATCATCAATGGCCAGATTTAGAGGAAAAAGTAAATAAAGTAACTACAAGAAGTAGTAAAGATTCTTTAACTCTTAAAGATAAGAAGAAAACAAAGACAAAAATTGCGAAAACTGCAAAAAACGCGACATAAAAAGCAAAAGTCGCAGAACAGTTAGTAAAAATTCCTAGTAATAAAGAATTAAAGCTTGATAAGTCTAATGGAAAACATTATGATGTTGATATTAGTTCAAAATCTAAGAAGCTTTTAGATGAAGAAACTAGAAAAGTTAAAAAAATGACATTTTCAGATCCAGTTATAAGTAGGGAGATACCTAGAGATCTGTCGCCACTTAGAAACCATTCTTATAATATTGTTGAAGACCTTGTTTCTAGAATGCCCAATATAACTTTTAAACAGTTATTAGACGATAACCAATAAAATAAAAAAGAAATTAAGCAATTTCTGCAAAATAAAAAGAGATGAAAAACAAAGTTACCAGTAGTCAACATAGGATTAGTTAATTATGGTGATGAAGGCCAACCAGAGATTCAAGTATAATTAATGGCTGCATCTTAGGTAATGTACCCATAGATTCCGGATCTATTGTAAATATAATGACTGAAGAGATAACATATGAATTAGGCATTCATCATAGAATAGCACCCACTTTAAGACATTTAAGATTAGCCGATGCAACTAGAAGATCACCAATAGGAGAGCTATCTCAGGTTATAGTTTTTACTGGAGACCATAAGTTTCTTATGGACTTTATAATATTAAAAACTGTGTGACAATCGTCGTATAGAGAGTTATTAGGATGACCATGGCTCTATCAGACCGATGTTATAACCCACTGGAAGAAAAAGGAGATTACCTTCGGAGACCAGATGGAGACACCGACAGGAAAAAGTCATAAAAGAATTTCCATATCATGGAAAAAGGATAAGTACGAAGGTGAGACACCTACATCTTCCTCGAGCTATACTTTGGAGGAAGAAGGGCTTCAGTCAGTAGGGACTAAGGAAGGAGAGAGGTTAGTTACATTAAGAATACCTACATACAATAATAGAGTAGAATATGTAGATAGAGGAGATTGTGGAGTTCCAGTGATTAGTGCGATTATAGGAGATCAGACTATAGATAGAATACTAATAGACTCAGGATCTAGTATCAATCTAGTAACAAAAACAATGGTTAAAAAATTAGGAGTAGAAAACCAGATATAGCCTATCACTTATCACGAAATCCATTTAGCAGACACGACTAAATGTATTATACCAGTAGGCGAGTTAAAAGGTATTAATGTAGTTATAGAGATAGAGACGTTTGTTATGAATTTCCTTGTCATAAATCCAGTAGACACACCACCTTATTCGATATTTTCTGGAATACCATGGTTATATCAAGCAGATCCTATTATAAATTGGTCTACCAAACAGGTATTTTTTTCAGGTATTCTCACAGCTAGTCCAATAGGAGGTCATTTTTTGAGATGAGGTGAGGAGTTAGCTAGACCTGTTGAATCATGGATCAATTTCATAGAATGCTATGAGATTGATGAAGAAGTAGACATACCGACAACATCCGAGTCGAGAGAAGTTCTGGGTGGAACCAGAGCAATTCTAACCGAGGGGATGGTAGATAAAAACAGATTATGTAGAAATAGAAATTAATAAAAGTGAGACTGTTGGCTGATTCAGACGATTCGCCAAGATACTCAGACAGAGCAACTCAAGAGCACCTCTCACCCTAGACCGAGGAGGTCTCTAAGAAGACGAGACTAATGAAGGCTGAGAGCTGAGTATGAGAGCCGAGAAATTTTAGCTAGGAAAGACATGCAAGAACTGTGAAAGCCTCATGGTGAATCCCGGAAGATGGAATGACCATGTAGGAACTAGCATTTCCAAGCAAATGTAATAAATGCAAGTAGACCCCTCTTAAAGAAAGTAGAGTGAGCCACCTTTTGATGGTGACCTCTAGTGGAGAGCAATATTCCACTTGTAATTTGTGAAATGTGGAAATTCCACTAGGATGCCACCTAAGGAGTGTGAAAGTACTGTACTTTAGGACCATAAATGGATCTACAAAAGATCCACAAGAGTGATTGGATGCTTGCTTAACAATCTATCAAAAAACTAGACACAAAAAAGTTGATCTAGATTGGCAATTTGACAAACAACAAGCAATCAAAAGCATTGATAAACATTGAAATCCGAGCCCACATGTGTGTACTATAGGCTATAGTATGGCATTCAACCTGAGAAACAAGTAGAAATTGATTTGGTTTCATTTGGATCACAAAAACTCAATGTACATAGTGAACTAGCTTGAGATTGCCAATGAGCTCCAAAAATTTTCTATCTTCTCACTATGGAGAGAGGGAATACATAGCAAATTCGACTTCCTTCTTGAAGTTAGGTGGATTTCCAGCATGTAATAAGGAAGTTAACTCACTCTCCTTGACCTAAAATGAAACCCTAGTCTATTTCCTAGAGTTATGCTTGGTAGGTAGCTAGTTGGTCAAATTTTCACCTTAAACTTAGGTGTAGGTCCTATAAAGTAGGGATGACCACCAAATAGACATGACCAACTCTCTTGACTTGAACTAACCTACATTAGGATGGGTTTCCCATGTGGCATCATGGCCTCACATATGTGGGACCCACTTGTGTACACAATTTACACTATTCTACATGGTTTTTGATCAAGCTAGATTTGCAAATTTTTGGCAATTCTTCACACTCCTCCTCAAATTTAGCTTGATCTATTTACAACCCTCTTGATAGATCAATGAGAGCTTTTAGAAGTGTCTAAAAAATCCAGCTACAAAGAAGGAACTTTTGAGACTCCAATAGAGAATGATGTCCATGAAGGATCTTTCACCACCTCTTAGAGGATCCCTTACAAGATGTTCCATAAATGTGTCTATATACATGTAGCACACTTCAAAACTAAACATCATGCCAAGCCATGGATTCCAAGGCATTTTGTGCACTTGAAGATACATCAATTAAAATATTAAGTGCATAAATAATGTTGCCAAATACAACTTGTCTTGCTTGATCCATATGATTGAGCCTAGATGGCTCCATCTTGATACTCAAGGTTCTTCTTGGAGTCCTCGGGTCTTGAGCTTGCTTCTCCACTTGACTTGACTCCAAAACATCAATGAATTGAATAATGTGTTGATCCAAAGGTGCTTCTTCAAGTTTACAAATCTTCCACTCTTGAAAGATCACATTTCCACCATTGACAAATTCTTTGGTTGAAAACAAGTAGATTCTACAATCTCTACTTGAAGAGCAAAACACTACCATTATTCCTATCATTGAAATAGGATAATCTTTGGTCCTTACATTGGAATGATCATGCTCAAAGCAAGTGGACCCAAAGATTTCCAATACAAATGATGTTTCATCTTTTATGACACTATTCAAACTATTACAAAAATAGCTATCCAATGAAATTGCTTTATCAACAACAAATGTAGATTTCAAAGCATCCCATTTCATTGTCTTGTCATACAAAGTAATAAACACCATGGATCTTAAAGGTAAGAAACAAGTCACCTCATGTCTACTAATACTTTCCAAAAAGTATTCAAAGATAGTAGAATCTCCAATGCTCACCACCCTTGCAAGATGCACACTTGAATGGACAATTTGCATGCAATTTGATGACTCGGACATTGTCATTGAGGACTCCCTTGGAACTCTCATGCTTTGAGGCTGATCCTCAAAATCTTCCTCCTTTTGATGCTCCTCCTCAATGCAAGCAAGATCACACTTTGCCAAGATCTCCTCTTGAGTGATCTCCTCCTTTGCCAAGCTCATTCTTTTAAAAGCAACACTAGCTTCCAACTTAAACAATCTTCCATGTTTAAATCCCTTTGCAATACAAACATCATTCTTCAAGATGAAGCAAACACCATGCTTAAAGTGGACATCCAAACCACTTTCTAAGAGTAGACCAACACTAAGCATATTCTTGGTGATTGATGGTACATAAAGGACATTTTCTAGATCCATGCATTTTGAGGATTCTAGACACAAAGAGATGGTGCCAACACCATCTATCCTACACTCTTCATCATTTGCAGTAAAGACAAACTTTTTAGCATCATTGAATGAGTGTAAGGTTGAGAAAAAGTCCTTTTTCACAAGACATGTGGGAGCTAGCCCCACTGTCAATCCACCAATTGTCTCTTGAATTGCTATTGCTTGTTGGTGAGGATGTAGATGCCATCAAGAATACATCTACTTCATCCTCCTCCTCCTCTTTTGCAAGGTTTCCTTGTTTGTCCTCCTCCACTTGTGCTCTTAGCCTCTTGTAGCATTTAGATGCATAATGCCCCTTCTTTCCACAAAAGAAGCATTTTTGCTTTGACTTGTCCTTTGAGCTTGATGCATCATCCTCTTCTTTGGCCTCCTTTGGATGCTTCTTCTTTCCATTGGTCTTCTTTTTGCCCTTGAATGAGAAATTGGCTTTTTCATCACCATCCTGCAAAGACAAGGAACTCATCCTAGATTTTGCATGGAGCATCCTACACTCTTCAGCCACTAATACACTGTGAAGTTTTTCTATAGTTGGCAAAGTGTCTTGGATGGCAAAACTTTGGACCAAATTTGCAAAGTCATCTCCTAGACCATTAAGGACAATTTGTACAAGCTCTCCATCATGAATCTTCTCTCCAATGGAAGCCAACTCCCTATTTAGAGACTTGATTCTGAGTACATAATCCTGTGCACTCTCCTCACTTCTCCTCATGCTTTGCAAAATGTGATTTCTAAGCATAAGAACTCTAGAAGTGTTGCTATACTCATAGATTGATTTTAAAGACTCCCAAGCCTCTTTAGCATTAGTACAAGCTGATACTTCTCTCAACAAATCATTGCTCACATTCATCTTCACACAATGAAGTGCAAGCCTAGATCTCTTCTTGTATCTAGCTAACTCCTGTGCACCTAGAGGTTCATCTTCATCTTCAATCAAGAACTCATAAAGGTCTTGGAGCACCAATAGTGACTCCATTCTAACCTTCCAAATAGCATAATTTGTAGAATTCAACCTCTCACAAGCTTCTAGAAGGTATGCTCCAGCAGATCCCATCTTACTAGTGACTTCTACAAACAAGAAATAGATTTGATTGACTTGAAACTCACAAAGGTTTCACACTTGCAGTGTTTCACTCAAATTTGATTTCTAATCCAACAAATGGACTTATAATCACAGTTCTATCACTCCCTCACAAAGCTGGAATGAAGATAAGATGAAGTGAAAACTACTTTCAAACAAACCTTGCCAAGAAATGGATTTGATTGTCTCTAGAAACTCATTAAGGTCTCTCTCTTGTAGTTTTTCACTCAAATTAGATTTCTAATCTAACAAATGGACTTATAATCTCAGTTCTAGCACTCCCTCACAAAGTTGGAATGAAGATAAGATGATGTGAAATCTACTTACAATCAAATCTTGCCAAATTTGGCTATTTTTGGACAAAAAAATGACTTAATCTCTTTCTTCCTTCTTGGTGTACTTTCAAGACCTGTTTTTAACCTTAATAGGACTTGAACTCAGCCTAGATTAATTAGATTCCATGAAACAAATTCAAATCTAATCAATGGCAAATGATCTTGGTAGATTATTCTAGGATCTCCACCAAAAATTACACCAATAGCTCACAAATTGAATTTTTTTTGGATCAAATGAATACCATGCATTAAATGCAGGTTCAGAGGTGCCCACACATGTGGACAGTACGGATTTGGACCCCTACCAAGTTTGGGATCAAATCTCCTCACCAAAATCAAGATTCTAGCTTGCCCTCTCAATACTAGTTTTTAGCACCGAAACTTGCTAAAAATGGATTTGCATTAGATCAATGGCTTATGCTCTTGTACTTGGCTCTGATACCATGTGAAAGTACTGTACTTTAGGACCATAAATGGATCTACAAAAGATCCACAAGAGTGATTGGATGGTTGCTTAACAATCTATCAAAAAACTAGACACAAAAAAGTTGATCTAGATTGGCAATTTGACAAACAACAAGCATTAACAATCAAAAGCATTGATAAACATTGAAATCTGAGCCCACACGTGTGTACTACAGGCTATAGTACGGCCTTAAACCTGAGAAACAAGTAGAAATTGATTTGGTTTCATTTGGATCACAAAAACTCAATGTACATAGTGAACTAGCTTGAGATTGCCAATGAGCTCCAAAAATTTTCTATCTTCTCACTATGGAGAGAGGGAATACATAGCAAATTCGACTTTTTTCTTGAAGTTAGGTGGATTTCCAGCATGTAATAAGGAAGTTAACTCACTCTCCTTGACCTAAAATGAAACCCTAGTCTATTTCCTAGAGTTATGCTTGGTAGGTAGCTAGTTGGTCAAATTTTCACCTTAAACTTAGGTGTAGGTCCTATAAAGTAGGGATGACCACCAAATAGACATGACCAACTCTCTTGACTTGAACTAACCTACATTAGGATGAGTTTCCCATGTGGCATCATGGCCTCACATGTGTGGGACCCACTTTTGTACACAATTTACACTATTCTACATGGTTTTTGATCAAGCTAGATTTGCAAATTTTTGGCAATTCTTCACAAGGAGCTCTCTTGCTTATTTAAGAGACTCCCTCTTTGTGAAGAGGAGCTTTTTGCATTGTATCTGCTCCATGCTTAATAAGAATATTTTCCATGAGTTTGATGCTACACTAAGCTCCTTGATCATGATGGTTTTCTTGAGTGATGCCCCTATGATCATGCCCTTCCATTCATATTGTGTGTGGTTGTGGATTTAGAGTGGATTAGTTTTATTGCTTTCTTGTGGATTAATGTAGAAGCTAGCATTCAAGTAAACTAAATAGGCTGGATCTGTGGTGTGATTCTTGCATATATGTGTACAATCCAGTTTTTGATTGTTCTTGAGTAATCTAAACATCAAGTGATGAGTGTTTCTTGATTCTTAGATTGTTAAAATGCTGCTAGAAATCTTATTTCTTGTTTCTTGAATCTTGTTTTCAGTAGCTAATCTAGTTCTTGATTGTTCTTTGATTCAGTAGTTAGTGTAGGTTTGCTCCCTGCTTTGAAACGTTGATCCTCTTGAGCTATAGATGGTTACATGGCTAGTGTATGCATGTAGCTGAGTATCAAACCCGTTCTCCCATTGACAGGATGGGAAATACATTGAAACTGAGAAACGCTTTTGCTGTTGACTGTTCTAACAAGAAGATAATCCATAACAAACTATAACGTCAGAAGCAATAAAAGAAAGAAAAGAGAAAAAGCCATGTTCACAGTGGCAGTGAATCTGTGAACAAAGACTTTGAATCTATATAAACACCAATCGGACCAAGAACGTGAAGAGTATATATTGCTTCTTCCAAAATTCCAAAATGTGTTTGCTTGGTCGATGGATGATTTAATAGGTATACTAGTTAAATGGGGTGAACATAGAATAGATCTCATTCAGGGAACAGTACCTATTAGGCAGCGCCAATATAGATTGAATCCAAAGTACTCTTTATTAGTAAAAGACGAATTAGATAGATGTCTTGGAGCGGGTATTATATATCCTGTTCTAAGCAGTGAGTGGGTGTCACCAATAGTTATAGTACCTAAGAAGAAGACAAGCAAGATTAGAGTTTGTCAGGATTTTAGAAAACTAAATGCTGCGACATCAAAAAATTATCATCCTCTGCCGTATACAGCTACTATTCTTGACCAGGTAGTTGGACATGAACGTTATAGTTTTTTAGATGGATTCTCAGGTTATAACCAAGTTTTTATAAAAGAGGAAGATAGATCCAAAACTACTTTCACCATTGATTGGGGGACGTACGCATATACGCGAATGCCCTTTGGTCTTTGTAATGCACTTGCCACATTCCAACGTATGATGACAAATATTTTTCAAAAGTTTTTAAGAAAGTTTTTAGAAATTTTCATGGATGACTTTTGTGTCTATTCATCAACTAAAAACCATTTAGATGCATTAGAGAAAACATTGAGAAGATGTCAAGAGTCATCTCTTAAACTGCATCCAGCTAAGTGTTACTTTGAGATGAGAGAAGGCATCCTTTTAGGGCATAAAATTTTGAAGGATAATATATAAGCCGACATCAAAAAAATAAAAATGATTTTAGAATTATTAGAACCAACCAATTTAAGAAAGCTTAGAGGTTTTCTAGGACATGTAGGTTACTATCGGAGGATAATTAAAGATTATGCTATAATAGTAACTCCTTTAGCAAGTTTACTAAAAAAATTTGTTGAGTACCATTGGACACAGGACCATCAGCAAGCTTTTGATCAATTGAAACAATCATTAGCAGAAGCCACTGGGGTTAGACCTCCAAATTGGGCTAAAAAGTTCCATGTATATGTAGACACATCATCTTTTGCGATAGGTGTAGTGCTTAGTCAGAAAGATGACCAAAATATAGATTATCCAATTTACTATGCGGGGAGGCAACTCGCTGCATCAGAAAAGAATTATTCTGCTACATAGCGAGAAGCACTAGGGATGATTTATTCAGTAAAGAAATTTAGACATTACCTTTTAGGATACCCTTTTGTTTTTCACGTAGATCATTACGCACATTTAGTGAATAAACCTGATCTTTTGGGTAGAATAGCTAGATGGGTATTATTATTAGATGAGTTTAATTATGAAGTAGAATTAAGAAGAGGCAAGGATCATCAAAATACCGACTATATATCCCGCCTCCAAACAAAAAATCAATTAGAATCCATTTATGATGAATTTCCAGATGAACATATAATGCGTATTCAATCAGAAACATCAATTTATAGGGCCGCTATTAAGTTTTTACAAGACCAGATATATCTTGAACATTTTAATAAACAACAAAAAACTGTTTTTCTTTCTAGGGTAGGACCTTACATGATTGTAAATAGTATATTGTATAAATTATGAGCTGACGATAGTCTTCGCCGATGTTTAGAATTGACCATGTAATGCCTGATGTGATCTGGCTCCTATGCTTTTGATATGTCATCAACAAACTCCACACAAGTCTGTTGGATGATATGCTTCTATGTATTTGTAAATTTATTTTTTCCTAGCATTTTAATCATACTGTCTAATTTTTTTCACACATCAACTTTTTGTAGTCTAGTTTCACCTCTCATCTCGAAATCCTAAGTTGCAGCAATGATTTCCTTCCAAACAAATGTGCAATACTTGATGCTTTACGTATGTGGTTTGACAAAAACTTCATGATTTTTCTCCTCCTATGCTTGGCTTACATGGCAAATTTCAAGTCTTTCCTGAAACCTTTTCATCTTTTTGTATTTTCACATGACCCTTGTGGAATCCTGCTTTCGATAGAACATCTTTTAATCTAGAGGTGGCTGTTTTGATGATGATGATGGCTTGGTATTCCAAGCAAATATTATGTGAAGATAAACAAGTTTCTCTATTATTCCATTATTGTAGGAAATTGATCTTCTTTTAGGTTGATATGTCTCTTCAATATGAAATGGAGTGCCTATAATATTAAGGATTTTTATATTTAAGCTACTTCTCTCATGCTTTAAATGATATGACCTTGGAAGAGGAACCTTTTTAATACAAACTTGCTTAAATGCTTCTCTTATAAGTTTAAAAATTGTCATATGCTTCCTTGCTTATCTCAGCAAAATCACAAGCACCTTGCATTATAGTTTTATCTAATATTTTTTGTATCTCCATCGTCAAGCCCTCTACAATTTTAGACTTTATATGTGGATTTTTATTATTCATCAACATCAATTGATTTACCTGTTAATATACAGCCCAATGTCTTTCTGATTGAATCATTATCTCTAACATTTTGATTTGCAACCAATGAAGATCTGCATTGAGAGAAAAAGATTAGAAAACAAACTTGCATAAGCATATTCAATTAAGCATCCAAGATAAATCACAAATTACATACTTGAATGCACGAATCCTTCTGTTTCGGTAACCTCCTCTTGAGAGATTCTGAATATCCTTGCAAGATTGTCGCTTTTGTTTCTTGTTTTTAGCTTTCTTATTTAATCTTAATTGTAAATTCTTAGAATGAATAGAATGCAATATTACCTGCATTTGTTAGATTCAATTTTTATGTCTGAAATATCTTTTTCCAATGACTCATATTTTGTTCGAAGTTCTATATTTTCTTGCTGCAACTTTTGTACAAAACTCTCTCTCTCTCTCTCTCTCTCTCTCTCTCTCTCTCTCTCTCTCTCTCTCTCTCTCTCTCTCTCTCTCTCTCTCTCTCTCTCTCTCTCTCTCTCTCTCTCTCTCTCTCTCTCTCTCGATTGTAGGAGGACATAGATCTAATGTGACTATCCAGAAATTGAATACTCTGCATTAAAAATGTAATTCCATAATTTTTCAATCTTTCACAATATCCTAATAAACCATTATGCCCATTGTATCCAAATAACTAGCTGAGTTATTGAGGAGAAGACATGATGTTTTAGGGTACTAGGACCTTCAGGATACAAAGACCCAAATCCAAATTATTCTTTCCTTCAATCCTATAACGTACATGATCCTCAACAAATATTGAAGATCCTTTGACTCCTCTTTTCTATATAGGTGCTAAGTCAATAGGAATGTCCAAATGAAGATGATACAAAGTCGTCATTATAAAAGTACAAAACTAGTGACAAGCTTCAAAGTATTCAGAATATAAATACTATGAAATATTTGATTGCAAATATATTCTTACATGATGCAAGTTAACCGATATTCAAATATATAAATGGCGCTAATATTTTAATTTCAATCACAAGATGACATTCATATTTTGATTTCATGAGAGAATACACATTCAAAATCATATTTATAAATTATTTGCTAAACAAAATGGAAGATAGCCAATTTCGGATGAGAGCCTTTATAATGGTGATCCTCTCTTTATTCAAATATGGCGATGGCAGTCATATTCTGATTTTCACATGAAGATGGCGGTCATATTTTGATTATAAATTCAAAATCATATTTGTTGACAAACAAACTGTGGTTCCAATACACAATCATAACAATAGTTGTTTTTCTAAACCATAATCGTAGACGAGCTGGTTAAGACATTGAGAGTGGTGTGGGAAAACAAATAAACAATATTGTTTTATTTATTTAGACTTTTTTTCTCATCCTATGTCTATAGAGAGTAATGTCCTTGAAGGATCTTTCATTACCTCTTATAGTTAGCTTTACATGAGACTCCAATGGTGTATCACAAGACTTTGCATCTACCATATGAAATCTTTCTAGAATAGAATTAGCATACTTCTCTTGACAAATGAAAGTAGATTGAGAAGATCTAATCACTTCTATTTCTAAAATGTAATGCAAGTGACCAAGATCATGCACTTCAAATTCTTTCTTAAGAGCACTCTTGATATCCTCCACATCTTGTTGGTCTCCACCACTCAAGATGATATCGTCCACATAGATTAGCAAAAAGGTAACATCACTTCCAACAGACCTTTAATAAAGTGAATGATCATACTCACTCATAACAAAGCCTTGAGAGAGTAGAAAAATATTAAGCTTAGCATACAAACTCCATGGTGCTTGCTTAAGGCCATACAAACTCTTGTGTAGTAGACACACATAATTTGGCTTTGTTGGTGAAATGTAGCTCTCAGGTTTCTCTATGTACACTTCCTCCTCAAGATCACCATTCAAAAATACATTTGTAATGTCCAATTGCCATAGATTCCATCCAAAAAAATTAGCAAGAGAAATGATGACCCGAATACTCACCATATTTGCCATGGGTGCAAAGGTTTCTTCATAGACAATACCATGTTCTTGAGGATATCCTTTTGCCAGCAACCTTGCCTTGTACTTGTTGATAGATCCATCTTGGTTTGTCTTCACCTTGAAGATCCATTTGCATCCAATAGCTTTATTGACCTTAGGAAACTCCACCAATCTCCATGTTCCGTTCTTCATAAGAGCTTGATACTCAAGATCCATTGCTTGGATCCACTCCTCTTTGTTCCTTGCTTCATCTACACATGTAGGTTCATAAAAATTGGTTAGGAAAGCATAGTTAGCTCCAGCAACTACTTGCTTACTCTTTTCATCATAAGTGAGCCTTGAACGTGGTTTCCTTTGCGATGATGTCCTCCTTGGATTTTGACTTGATGAAGGTCCTTCATCATCACCATTCAAAATAGGCTACATAACATCATGATCAAGAATGTTAGATCCATCTACATCATCATCAATAATACTTGAAGATACTTTTGGAATGTTTCCCTCATAAAAAATGACATCTCTACCAACAATAACCTTGTTAGTAGAAGGAACATAAACCTTGTAGGCTTTACTCACCTCACTATATCCAACAAATATACCTTTCCTTGAAGATGGATCCTCCTTTGCCCTATCATCAAGAGTTATGTTGACATAGCATGTGCATCCAAAAGTTCTAAGAAAGTCGACACTCGGCCTCCTCTTGAATAACATCTCAAAAGGTGTCCTCCCATCCAAAATAGCACTCGACCACCGATTGCACAAGGTTATCAAGGTTAGCACTTAACCTCATGGCTTTAGCACTTTCACATAAAGTCCTATTCTACCTTTCGGCCACTCCATTTTGTTGTATACTCCCTCTTGATCCCATGATGTAAAAATACCAAAGGCCTTGAACTTGGTAGATATGTACTCTCCACCATTGTCACTCCTCAAGCATTTGATCCTTGTAGAAAATTGGTTCTCTCTTGCATTCTTGAACTTGACAAAAATATCATACACTTCATCTTTGCTCTTCAGTAGATAGATCCAACAAAATCTATTAAAATCATGAATGAAAGTTACATACATCTTAGCTCCACTATTTCTAATTGTAGTAATTCCATGAATATCCAAAAGTACAACCTAGAAAGGCTTTGTAGATCTTGATGTAGATCTAGTATAAGGTAGTCTATGTGACTTTGACAAAGCACAAGACTCACAAACATGATTGATTCAACTTAAGGAACTTGGAAGACCAATCACAACTTGCTTCTTAGCCATTCCCTCTAATGACTTGAAGTTGAGGTGCCCCATCCTTTTATGCCAAACCTCTTGAATAGGTATTTGCTCACTTAGCACAAATCCAACTTGGTTAGCAATAACACAAGTATCTAGTTTGAACAATTTCCCTTGTCTTTTACCTTTTGCAATTAAAATATCCTTCATTTTGGTCATGCAAGCATCTCCATCAAACTCAACTTTGAAACCTTTACTTAGAAAATGACTCACACCAAGTAAATTCAAGGCATGAACAGACATTATTTAATCAATAGCATTCAAATAATGAGCAACAAAATGATTATACTATCATCTATTACGAGTTTTGACAATCTGTGAGTATATTCTTTATGAGTTTTGCGAGTTCTATTTACAAATGATTTTTAAAATTTCACGGCACATGGTATGCAATCAGATATACAGGCTTTATATATAATTATTTTATACTATATAAAAACTAACTTTTATCATACCAATGGATTCTACATAAAAAATGGAGCACTTTTGCTTTTTGGACCATCTCAATCCGAGCAACAGTAAGAAAGTTATGACAATTCAAAAAAATTTAGACTAGAAAATATTTTTCCCTTGAAACCTAAAAGGGGTAGCACGCCGGCGTGCTATCAATTTGAGTTAAAGATGAAAAGCTTAGATTGGTAGCACGCCGGCGTGCTACCCCTTTCAAGCTCCAAGAAAAAAAAAAAACTAGCCTAAAAATCTTTGAAGGGCGATAACTTTCTTAATATTGCTCGGATTGAGATGATCCAAAAAGCAAAAATGCTCCATTTTTCATGTAGAATACATTGCTTTAATCAAATTTGATTTAAAAAAAATGAAACTATTTCATTATTCCATCATCTCAACATAAGCTTAATAGTTAAGTTATAGCCTCCATCTAGAACATACAATAATTTATTTTTTTTTTACTAATGTTGATTTTATGATACCTATCATAGGCTTGGCAACATACCATCATGTCTTTTAATGTTTGGACCGTACATCAATCCTTGGCAATAGACAAAAATGTTTAAGCTTGATAAATGTAAAATTAAAGTGATTAAGTTTTCTGCGTTCTCAATGATATAGCATACTATGTACAATTTGTAGACAACACGATTTGCAAACATATCTTTTAGCTAGTAAGAAAATAAACAATATGATAATGAAGTATACAAATAGATTTCACCCCCAAAAGTGAAGTAGAATAAATTTTAAAAACCTATAAAAAATGTAGCATGCCACGTGCTATCAATTTGATGAAATTTAAAAACACTAAAATCGCAAAACTCGCAGATGATTTACTCGCAAAATGCCAAACTCCATCTACTACTAGGCATTAGTTCACACAAAGATAAGATATAAGTTTGCTTGGCAGATGGTTTTGGAGTCATAGAGCAAAGCTTGTATTGAAAGCAAAAAGCATAGACATAGAATGAATCTCTTCCAAGGAGATATAGTGGCAAGAGCCACGAGCTAGAAATGTGCAATCATTGCACTCTAAAAACAAAGAGTCATATCGACACAACTATGACATTTACTATCTAAATTTGTCCTTAACAAATTTTAATGGCCTGACAATGTAGTAACAATGGTTGAGGCAATTTTAAGCCATCAAACTTTATAACATAAGTGTTTAAAATATGCTCAAATATAATGTGTTATCCCACATATCTTCTTCCTCAATTGTGCATTGAGCTCAGAAGCATTTGGATCACAAAGATTTATTGAAGCTTGAAATTGATGGTAAATCTTCAACAACAATAAATGCCTAGATAATAAAACAATGATTTATCTCAACATATAAGATAATTATGCATACATAATGGATTGTCCATTCTTCCTTGTTTACCTTGTAATTTCTCAATATTATCGTGTTGAGATGTAGTAGTTAGGATGAAGAGATTGAATAGATAAAAAATGTAAAAGTGTATAATACAAATTCCTTGGCATAATGATATGAGCCCCCCCCCCCATAATACATACAATTAGCAAGAACGTTGTGGTAGCCCATGATGTAAAAATAATATTTTGTAGAAAATATATATGCTAATACTAACGGTGTTTAGGTTCATTCATGAACACTCATATTTCATTATTTGGACTCATCCCAAGTTTGCATATATTAATAATCTCATATATGACCAATAATACATTGACCAAACTTGAACATATAGTATAAGCGAGGACAAAAGAGAAGACTAACTTTACAAAAAAAAATGGCCCAATCCTTACCTGCATCATTGTGGCTGGTGGGTTCCTGTTTCCACAAGGAGCTTTTCCACTAGGGAATGGTCTTTTTAGCGACCTTTGCACCTAACAAAATGTTCATAAAATATGACAATGTCATTAGGTCAATTGAACAGTGGTTGAACCATGCATAAAGGTCACTAAAAAATCCTTTTGCAAGTATTTTACAAGTCTCACTTATGCATGTAAATGGGTCTTAATCTCTCTTTTAGACTTTATGACCACAATGTTTATTTAAAAAAAATTTTTAGAGACTTTAGCATTCATTATATTCTACAAAAATCATTGAAGTCATTATCAAATTTCATAATATGAAGGACAAAAAAAAGTAATGTCATGTCACCTTCAATATTTTATGAGCAACTTTTTATTCACCATATTTCAAATATTAAATCAAATCCTCTTAAGCATAATATCCTTGGAGTCATGGAATGAGCCCATTCTAATTTGAGTCATTGAATATGGTCCCCATTCTAAGATGACATGAAAAAGAAAGGCCTAGACCTAATGTGATATGCAGGGCAGGGTGGGTGGGTGGAAAAGAGCTCTTCACCAACACGGCACTTATCACAGGAGTGGCTCATGTGTATAAATAAAGGCTTTCCGCAACACTTTCTCATCCCACATCAGTCAGTTGCTCCGTTTCAGCATTGTTCGAGACTTTGAGTGGTGCGATTCATGCACTGAAGCTACTTTGGTACGAAGACACTCTATCACTTCTAATTTATCTCAGGTTATATAAAAATAATGTTTGATATTCTGTAGAAAGCTGTGCGATATTATGATAATTTTTTAAACAATATGTTTTTTTCTCTCGAATGTCCTCAGTTGTGTGTTATATAAGAGTATGGTTATAAGATAGCATGCTCCTGGGTTTGATGAAATTTTTCTCATGTTTATGATTGTACTTATCAGCGAGCTGTTTTTGAGATTTTGGGCTCATGCATTGGAACAGATCATGTGCTCTAGCTGGTTTTGCTACTATTTTGCTCAACGAAAACTCTTAACGTTCTACTGAATTCACGCGTATTAGTGCTAAGGACAAGAATGCTAGTATCCTTTGCGATAAAGTGGAATGTTTACCACTGTCACACAGAAATTTATACAATGTATGACTGTGATATTTCCTTACTCTCACATACACATAAATTACAGTCAAGTGATACTGTTATATATAGCTGAGTTCCAGGAACTTTTGATCATGATCAGTTGCTTTCTTTGCATGGCGACAACCCAAAAACGTTTCTTGAAAGTTCTTCGACCTGGAGTGAAGTAGGATCTGACTTCATAATATTAGCCTGTAGATTAGGAGCTTAATTAGCAGCTCATCGATTCACTATGAGCTACAGGTCAGAAAGACAAGTTTTATGGGTCCATAATTTATCAAGAGTCCAAATGTCACGATTGGAGAACAGAACAGTATGATATATTCCTAGTTCCGTGAAGAAGATCATATAAGTCGCTCGCATATTTCTGATCGTTTATTTGTACTCATCACAGGTACACGATGGAGAAGGACTCGCTTATCGACGGAAAGATTCATCTCATGGGCTTATATCTGGTGATGTTGGCTTTATTTAGGGAGAGCCAGACTGTTGTGGAAGCTGTAGACATCGTTGGTTTCAGCGACAGCAGTCAGTGTAGCGGGTCGGGCTTTACATTTTCTGGTATCGCTCAGCAAGTTTGTTGTGACTTTGGGAGTACAGGATCTATTCTGATCAGAAATCTTGCGAGTTGTCAGACGGGCGCGGTTTATCGTAATGGTGGATGCACTACACAAGTCGGTAGCGGAAATGGGCCCAACGTCTTGTGCTATGTTGGTGGTTCGTTTAGTGGCGGCGCTTGGTTTAATGGTTGCAGCAGGACCGATGCATTGACAACATCATCATTTATCTCTCAGAATGAAGACAAAGCCACCTGCTGCACTTCCACCGTTGCTCCCAATGGTATCATCTATACGAAGGACTTCTCCAAGGGCGCATGGGTTCTAAAAAGTGACAAGGCAAAAGCTATGTTGTCTCAGCTTGAAAGTGTGCATGATGCGGAAAAAGTGAATTGGCTCAAAGAGCAAGGTGCTCATCTTGTATCTGGAGCTGAAGTTGTGAATATGTCCCCATCATTCCCAGATCCTACATCTGGTTTCGTGATTTAGTAATAGCAACAATCGACTAATGGCAAGGCAGTAATAGTATCATGAAAGTGAGTAAGCCCAAAAAAATGAGTCATTAGCAATTTAGCATTATACCTGTTGGAGTGTTCTATGTCTGTATAGAGAAATAACTTGTTACTGCGGCTGATGAGGGGCATATGTGATTCCCTGCAGATGCAATGATGGTTTCCTAGTTCAGACGTGCTTAATGGAGCCTAGATTTTAATACGACAAGAATAGTCTGATGTAAACAGAATTACTTGAGTGAGTAATTGCTGGACGGAAGCTACCTAATTAGAGAGTAATAGTCAGCTATAACAAGGGAGTAACAGTGAAAAACAAAACAAGGAAAAAGTGGGCAACGAGTACTAGATATACTTGCTGATATTTTATACGTTTACACTCTAAATACTTGTAGATGTTGTTTATATCTTTACAGAATAAACCATGAACGTTGTGTCTGGAAAAACAGAGGCTCGCTACAATTAATCACAATATCAAGCAATCATTCGACCATATATGGCCTCACACACTCACACTCAGTTACAGTTCATTAATCTTCATCGAAATGCCATCATTTTTACACTTACCATTGCACACAACAAAAATCTACCAATCACGTATGCATGATCATCACTACACGATTTGTTGTGCATATCATTCATTGCCAAAATCTGATCAAATACCCATGATGATGCAACACACACTCATAATATCCTCTACTTTTCATATTGAAGCAAAATCTCTTTTGTCTAGTTCCATATCACAAAATAGCACAATTGGTCCAATACACAAGAGCACCCACTATAAATCTATACGTTAGTAGATCTATGTCTTAGCTTGAATCTGAGTGAAATTCCAGCCAATTTGGTGAAGAATTGACAAAGTTATGCAAGTTTTTGTGATAGAGGTGCATTTTTAGTTTTGCTGAAATTTTCGAAGAGAATCTTTTCAAATTTCATTTTTTGAAGTTATGATTCTTTACAAAAACATTTTGGAAATTTCAAGTTGAACTTTCAATTCTGAGGAAGAAAAAAATAATTCACACTAGTGGATGACACAATTGTTTCAAGTGTATTTTTTGTTTTTTTAATGGAAATTTTTTATTCAATTGAAAAAATAAAAGCTTCGCACCAGTGATGATGCGAGCATTTCAAGTGTATTTTTTGTTTTTTTAATGGAAATTTTTTATTCAACTGAAAAAATAAAAGCTTCGCACTAGTGATGATGCGAGCATTTCAAGTGTTCTTTTACCAATGATGGCGCAAGCGTTTCAAGTGTTCTTTATAATTTTTTAAATTTTAATTTTATTAAAATCTTTAAGTTTAAAAAAAAAAAAGCATTCGCACATGCTAGCATTTTCATAGCCCCCCCTTCACAAAGCTAATCACAATCTATGAAGGTTATGAACCTATTACTGACAATCTGTCTGAAAGGAGGAATCAATGTGTGAAAGCATCTACAATGTTTGTCTCACATGTTACAAATCATGCTTCGTTCTCTATTTGTGAATACTGAAAAAGTTATTCACTATACACAAATTTTACAGGTGTGCAGATGAAGAAGGTACAAAAGTGGTTGTGCCATCTGTAGGAGATTGTGGGTGGGCTGCTGTCATTGTCAAATTTGATTGCACAATGCATAGAACGAGCGTGAGGAGGCCACAACGTCGGGCTTTGCTAAGATTGACGCTAGTGAAAATGCGAAAATTGTGACATTTTGTCACATTTTTCACCTGTCATAAATTGCAAGTAAAAAATGCAGACTCGCATTGTCACATTTTTCGCCTATCATAAATTGTGTGTAAAAATGCAGACTGTTACATTGTCGCATTTTTCGTCTTTCATAAATTGCGTGTAAAAATGTAGAGTTACATTTTTTTTGCCTGTTTAAATTTACTTGTATTTATGCAGACCGTGCAATTGTAGCTTTTTTAGAAGTGTTGCAAAACACTTAGTTGCTCAGGATGGCCTAAAGGTGAAAAGGCGACAGTGTCGGGTTTTTCAGCGATAGTGTCAGGCTTTTTCGCCTGTGAAAATTCCTGAGTAAAATTGCAGACTGTAGTGACAACAGTTCAAATATGCAGACTCAACACAAGTAAAAATGCAACAACATGAATGGATACAAATTAACATAGGATTTAGGAGAGTAGAGGAGATAAATCCAACACAAACATGCAAAGACGACCATAAAGCCATTCATAAATACGAGCAATGAACACTATTGGACCAATGATGGCTATTTATAAGAATGCATTCACGATTCTATTATCCATGCCGCTACAAAACTACTGAATAACTTTCTGATGGTTGGCAAACTTAGGAAGAAGTGCATATCTTCTTAGATCTTGCACTGCATAGTAGAATCCAACTACAAGTTAGGATCCGGACTATTAGAACCCTATACTGGTTCAAGATGGTACTTGGTGAGCTTAAGCAGGCCATTAAAAGCAATACCAAGCAATAGTTTGCGGCTGACCCACTTTTGTCCTTCTTTTCTGTCTCCTACCTCAATAATAGGATTCATGGTTTTGTTCCTAACACCGTATTTATCTATGTATGAAGACACGTATGTCGAGTCCTCGCAACAGGCTTCTAGTTCTCATAGTCATCGATTGTGTACACAGCGAAGTCGTCATTCTTGACTCGCCTCCTGCGGCCCGACATCGTACTAAGCAAACATCTTCAACTGCGCTACCACCCCCTGCTGCAATTCGCACTGAACTACCCATCCTCCGAATCCACCTCCGCTTCCTCACAGGGACAGTTTGTGACCATTGGAGCCACCATTCCAATCACAACTACCCAAGCCGCCTCACCCTACAAAACTCAAGCAATTTCACCAAACACCCAGGCTTTCATGGACATGTTTGATGTTTTCAATCCCTTAGGGCCAGATGAAACTTTTGAGGATGCCCAAGAGCCTAGGCCCTTTGATCCCCAATCCCTGGAAAAGGATTCGAACATTCCATGATAGTTCTACCATTGTTTATTTATCATTTTTAGACTAATCAGCAAGATCAAGCCGAGTAGCACCAGATACCATTAGGGTCGCCCATGTTGTTCAATCACCAAAGCAATTTGATGCCACCATATCTGATGGTTTTGAAGAAGATGATGTGTTCGAGGAAGAAGATACACAGCCAAAACCTCAAGGGCAACCCAACTCAAACTTTTGGATCAGGATTACCAAGCTTGCTGCTACTACCGCACCAACCACAGATTCTGGTGATGCATTGAGTTTAGTCACTAACCTTACACAAGTGACCTATACCATCTTAGATGAAAAGAAAGACATGAAAAATGCATATCAAGACCAAGTCGGACAAAGCTGTCCAAAAGGCCAAAAACAATAGGTGTTGTTGATGGTTGGTCAATTGGATATGGCTGAGCTTGAACGAGAGCGCCTACAAGGTGAATTGGATGTGAGCACTCTTGAAACATGACTCTTACCTCCAGACACAAGTACCTGATCCTCTGGTCTCCACGGGAAGAAATCAGATACATATTCATGAAGGTTGAAACCTATCAAACTTCATTGGTATAGGATTTCAATAAAAATTTGATAAACTCAATGTACGACAACACTGAGCTGGCAAAGACAAAAGCAATCATTAAAGATTATGAAAAGGCAATTGCTCAAGTTTTGGAAGCCCAGCCTCAAATTTCATTTCTTGTGATGCTGCAGTTCTCACC
>MU835060.1:0-42106 GCA_029204225.1 Diphasiastrum complanatum | reverse complement strand
ATCGCTGGGGACAGTAAGCCATTGATAGAATGCTCCTACTGTCCAGCGACAGTAGGATGTTTTATGTGAAGATACGATAAGCAAAGCATGTCCAGAAAGGTCATGTTGTCCATCGCTGGACAGCGCACCTTGTCAATCATTTTCAACCATATCTATTATGATAGAGAGCCAACTGCCCATCGTTGGTGGCAGACAACGACCATCCTTTATACTAAAAAGTAGCCAACATACAAGTGTGTGAAGGAGCCCCTCCATCGTTGTCTACCAAAGCATAAAAGAGCATTTTTACAGCTGAAAAGGTGGCCATCAGACCATTGTTGTCGCTTGACCACTTTTTGGATATTATGAGGGTTGTGAAAAGAAAAATATTGTTCATCACTGTCTAGTGAGGCAGGATGGACATGTCTACATAATAAAAAAGTGCCAGTGTTGTCCATCACTGACTTTCCATACTTCAAAGCATAAGAAAACTCCTTCATACTTTCGTGTGATGAGCAAGCATCATCAATAGCTAAAGGCTATCAAAGAACCATCATTGTGAGAGTAGAGCGCTAAGAAAGTGCAAAAGAGAGAAAGATGCTTACCGTACGATAGTATTTCGTTGATCTGTGAACTGGTAGGGACGCACTTTCAGCATGTAAGAGAGGAAGAACTCTTCATGGTGTTGTAGAAAACTAGAATCGAAAAGACATGATCTTATAGTGTCAAGCTGAGTAGTATCCTGAAGGTATGAGTGGAAGAGAGAAAATCGATTTCCCCTCCAATTTAGGGTTTAAAATTTAAAAGTCTTCTAGATTGTTTTTTTTGAGTTTTAAGTGGGAAACCCACTTAGGTAGAGCGAAACTTAAGCTTATGCAAGTGTAGAATCTTTAAAAGGACACTTGTATGTTTGAGAAGTGGTACGTCTATCGTTGGTCCACTTGTTTGGTAGCAAAGCAAGGTAAAACTGAACGAAGGAGCATCCATGAGAGAGAGAGTAACAAGATTTTACATAGTCCCTCTTGACAAGGTCAAGGACCAAACCCTTTGAACCCTTCAATTTATAGCATAACAGGTAAAAGTACAGCTGTATAAAGTATAACAGTAAGGAGTACCATAAAACGAAGCAAGTTCTAAGACACCCAGCTGTTACCTGCCACCATCCCACACAACAAAACCGCACAAGTTAGTCGCGTGGTGTCATAGCTGAGCATCAGTTGTTATCCATGTCCGAAACAAGATTCACTACTTTATCAGCTAATTTGCATTTATAAAAAGTACGTCCAATCTTCCCAATCATTCACTTCATTACTAAGCAATACATTCTGCTCTTTAACGAAGCCGTATCAGGGCATAAGCCATACCAATCAGTACAAGAGCAAAAGAAATGTATTAGGTTCACATTTACATTTTACATGTAAGCAGCTATTCTTCACTATACTGATGGACAGAGATATGACTATGGTCACAGCGTTAGGTACTAGAGCACTTCCGTGCTATACTAGCCCCCATGGATATCCTGTAACTATTTTTCGAGAGCCCAAACACCGAACAACTTGGGCAAATCCATGCCATTCAAGTGTACCATTGTCAAGCTCTATATGAGTATGTGACCTTACAAACAACACTGGGATACCGGATGCAAGCGAATTTAATTAAATAAAAAATACAAGCTCATGTCTATTTTTAACGTACATAAGATCAAACTTTTCTAACATTATTAGTTACTACCTTTAAAGGAAAAAATTTCAGTATAATCATGCATGGATAAGACTTCTTGTAGTAACGAGTAAGGCTACCCACCGTATTGGTGCAGTTTCGTATAGCATCATACCTGAATGATAGACAAAGTCATCTCTTGCGAATTACCCATCTTCAGCTGTTTTAACAAATCACCTACATGCTAAAAGATTCAAACCGAAAGTATTGTGTTAAGCGTAAAGTACTTCTGTCACCCTCATAGTCTTTAACAATAGTTAACCCATCATTTTGCTGCAGATTATTAACTTATCATTCAACTTATTCAAGAGCAGTTCCTTCCCCACAATATCCACAACATACAGATAATCATGTTCTGTGTATACGTCTTCTCAGAAAGAAACAATCAACCCAAGCATTCTTCAAGTTACACTCTTAGAAGCCAATCTACTCCTTATCAGAGACAACAATCATCATAGTTTGTATCATACAACCATAGCAATCATCCAAAGCAACCAATTATAGCAAGTTACAGCCAATGGAATAGCAGGAATGCTTTTAACAATCACATATAAGCATTCATCATTGTAATCATTGGAATCCATAAGTAAAGACAACGGTCCATTGCACTTTTTCCATCCTTACATATTGTAAAATGTGTGGAATAATGCATGCATGCAAGGCCATGCTTCATCGTAGTATCAATATGGAATTTATACTCAGAAAGTAGCGCTAACCAGCGGCCCATTCCACTACACAGATAACGCTGGCCAACGACTACTAATCACACATAATCAGTGATACTTTTTGTATACACCTGGATCGCTGTCCAGCACCAACTATAACTCAATCAATGATAGAAAAAAATACCTATAAAGGTGCCCACTACTGCTCCTTGAGGTAGCGCTTGATTGTAAGAATGCCTAATCACAGTTTTGCAAGCCAAAACTTGCTACTACACAACGGTAATCACAGCAAGTTGTAAACATTCATTCCTAATCATAAAGTACAGCACAAAACCTTCATTATCAGCGAGCTAGCATTCCTCATAGCGTTCTCACCTTAGGTTGCAATACCGTTCACACGATTCCACTTCCAGTAGCTTTCACGAGTATTCCTCTTCAATAGCAATCACCGTAAAGAAAAGCGCCAGTAGAGCAGGCCTGAAGGAGAGAGAGAGAAAGTAGGAAAGTATGAGGGAAGGGTCTTGTGACTTCCCTCTTTATAGAATCAGAGGACACTTAGGTGTACTAAGTGCAAATTGCTGCTCACCATTAGATTGATTGTTCAAAATGTGCACAGATCTTGGCCCTTGGAAAGACTATCAACTTTCCCACCACTTTTTAAATTTTTTTTTTTTAATAAATGGGGTGTTCTATCATAGCAAGGCATTTTTCTTCCGCCCCGACTAGTAAAAAGGGTTATCACGCGACATTTGCATTCTACAGAGGTTTGCGAAGTAAATAGAGTAATATAACTACATAACAGAGCCCATGAGAGAGAGAGAGAGAGAGAGAGAGAGAGAGAGAGAGAGAGAGAGAGAGAGAGAGAGAGAGAGAGAGAGAGAGAGAGAGAGAGAGAGAGAGAGAGACCGCCAACCATACCCACAACTAGAAAAGTTTCTCAGGGGGTAGTTAGCACCCCTTAGATGGAGTGCTAACTGCCCACCAAAAGAAATTTAGCATTTTTTGGTAAAGTAAACTTGAGCCCAGGGAACGATTCGTGTAGAAACAGGTTGTTTAAAATCTCATACAATCTTCCTCTCATGAAGCCATTATTTTGAAAAGCAAGAACAATATTTTTGACCTCATCTATAAAAGGTATCCTGTTCACTACAACAGTACATGGCAGTGATAATTTGAGCGACAATCACTTTATACGAGTTCATAATTGGCCTATTGGCAGTTAAGTGTATATACTGAAAAAACAAAAATGGTATTTCTTGTTTCTTGTCAAATTTTTTCATATGAAACTTTCCTGATAAAGAATCAAAGGTAGTGGTAATTTTCAAAAAATTAACCGTGTTATCCAAAGCGTCTTCTTTTTCAATAGTGAGGTACTCCAAGGGATAGATCCATAAGGCATTATCATCGATACGAGGTTGCTCATTGTCTAGAAATACAAGAGCATCTGTGTTGTTTATGAAACAAATATCATCAATATAATGGAAAGTATGTTTGAAGGCACGTAAGTATTCCACTTTTCCAAGCCTGGCCAGTCTTTTCATAAAATGTATTTCATATAATGACAAATACCAGTTACACCATGTAGGGGAACATCCAAAACCCATAGGAATACCACAGACTTGTTTCCAAGTCCTATTTCCTAATCTTACTATACAATTGTCAATCAATATATCATTATAATGGCAAAGAGGTTCTATGTCAATCACAGTCCAATTATCAGTCTGATTGGTCACCCATTTCCAGTCAAATTGCTTAAGGCTCGATTTCCACTGATAGGCAAGCTTTTTGTTTTTACAAGACTTGAATGCATACCTTATCATTTTCCGTATTATAATTTTAAGCCCATCCGAACCATTAAGAGGAATATTTTCATAGCATTTTGCAATGTCAGTGGACCACATGGAAGTGATTTTGTTAGGCACATTAAGATAAAATTCAGTGGATGAGTCGCACTGCCAGAATAGGTTAGTATCCACATTTAGGATACTCTGGTATGAAGTTGCCTTAAGGCCTACTCTCTCCATAAGGAGAGGAGTCAGTATACCAAGAGCTCCAGAAATAAACATGGCCACCTTTGAAAAATAGCAGTCATGTGCATTTGTAATCCATCTGAACGCATTTTTGTGTGCTTTGAAAGTATAAAGTAAGAAAGATAATTCTTCTTTGCCTATTAGAAAATCAGGTATTTTAGTAGCAAAAGTATCTTGAATTCTAACCATAGCCACATCTAGTGTATTATCATTTTCATTTGGAAACGGGGCAAAATCAGGACTAGACAGTCTAACCAAAGCCAAACTTCTTACAAAGTAGATGCACATAAAACGCGGGTTATGTTGCGCCTTATCCCACACCATTAACATATAGATTGGTAGTAATCCAATTACGTTCATCAATGGCATTTGTAAGTTTATTACTCATAACCCTTTTTCCATGTAGCCACTTGGTATTTTTCAAAAAGTTTGTAACAACATATTTGCAAATCAAGGCATGTTCCATAACAATCTCATGATCAATATTTTGATAAGTAAAAATTTCAGAAACAAACTCTTTAAAACGTTTATTGTAAGTGCAAGTACAAGGTGGAATGTTGTCAACATTGAAATCACAAAAAACTTGAAAGGGTTTATACCATTCATGCTTTAAATGTGGAAAATAAGACCAACCAAATACGATAAGCTTAAAAGTTTCATCAATGTGACCAAAAATATGAAGTAAGGTTTCAGCATATAATTGTTTAACATCAATCCTCTCAAAGCATCTGTTATAATAACGTAAATGCAGAAAAAACTTCCCTCTGTCTCTTCTAACCACTAGTCATCGTCTACCAGTATTGCTGACCTCCAATATCCTTGTTTTTTCTATGTCTTCCTGCACATAGATCAATCGCGATAAAAGTTCAGCTTTCTGATAGGAATGTCCCCCTTTCCACCACTGCTTTGCCCTTCTTTGCCTTTTTTTGGAAGTATTATGGAAGTATTTGTCTTGCAAGGTAGAGAAGCTAGGTTTTTTCAAAAGGCGTTCAATTTCTCGAATGTTTTCAGCGTCACCAAGGTGTGCAAGGAGCTTAGCTATAGGGTTTATGGAAAGTTCAATGGCAGCATCAATCATGTATTGTCGGATAAACAGAAAGACAAGGTGCTTGACAACCTCTCTAGCAGGTTTATGCAACCAAAGGAAGAAGGCATTAAGCTGATTTTGCAGAGATGCACCAGGAAAGAAAATGGAATGATTATTCATTATATACCAGATAGAGTGATCAAACCATATGATGGAAGAATTGTTTTTGCATTTATCATCGCATCTGCACTTAAAGAAATGGTCTTTTCTAGTTCCAGATTCTAGCTTGATGAAGGTTCATTTTATTAAAGCTAGTGTCAAAATGGCCTCTAGTCCAAGCCCAGGTATGCTTAGAAGGACATCTTGAAGGTTCAAATTTGCTCATCTTGATAACAGTATCAAAGGAAATAGGAGAATCAAAAGAATGATTCTTATGCAAAGCAGCAAGCTTGCAAGCTTGGACCTCTTCAGTGAGATGAGCAAGAGCGATCCAGAGTTCAATAGAGATAGGTACAAGGAAGTTGACAGAGGGAAGGCTCCAAAGTTTATAAGCAGTTTTTGTAGATTTAAACTCAATGATACGACTAGGTACCAATGGTACTTGGCAACTATTGGCTTAACAAAATTCAAAGGCAGATTGATTTCCCACATCACAGATTTCTTGTGAGAAAGACTCTGACTGAGAAGCACTATCTTCATCAAGGTCCTTGGTTAGGAGCAGCAGAAGGGATAAGGGTATCAAGAGAGGATTCACCATTTTCTTTTTCCAGGCAAGCAAATACTTTCCGAATAATTAAAAAATTATTCCTCGGCAGCAATTCGTTCAGCATAATTAGAGAGGTCCATATAAATTTTCTCAATCATGCTAAGGGATTCCTTCTTTTTAATAAAATTCGTATAAATATTGATCTAATCCATGATGTACATCAAATCAATAAGACAAAGAATTTTATCATCCGGGCCAGCAGCATTACAAGTAGTCATATCATAAGCAGTATTCAAATTGTGAACTTCAATAGCTTTCTTCATGCAACATATAATGGTCTGAACAAAAGGACTAGGAGGAGGAAGGGGCTCCCCATAGCCAAGAGTCACCGCATCATGAAACCATCTTGTGGACTACATCATACAACAGACCTTGTTAGCCATAAAATACAAGTAAAGGTAAAGGTTTGGTGCTACCCCGACCAAAGGGTAGCCGGGGTGGCATCAGAGATGCTAGAGAGAAAGTAACAAGATTTCACATAGTCCCTCTTGACAAGTCAACACCAAACCCTTTGAACCCTTCAGTTTATAGCATAACAGGTAAAAATACAGATGTATAAAGTATAACAATATAGAGTACCATAAAGCGAAGCAAGTTCTAAGACACCCAACTGTTACCTGCCACCATCCCACACAACAAAACTGCACAAGTTAGTCACGTGAGGAAGACAGGTGTCATAACTAAGCATCAGTTGTTATCCATGTTCGAAACAAGATTCACTACTTTATCAGCTAAATTACATTTACAAAAAGTACGTCCAATCTTCCCAATCATTCACTTCATTACTAAGCAATACATTTTGCTCTTTAACGAAGCCGTATCAAGGCATAAGCCATATCGATCAGTACAAGAGCAAAATAAATGTATTAGGTTCACATTTACATTTTACATGTAAGCAACTATTCTTCACTATACTGATGGACAGAGATATGACTATGGTCACAGCGTTAGGTACTAGAGCACTTCCGTGCTATACTAGCCCCCATGGATATCCCATAAATGTTTTCTGAGAGCCCAAATACCGAACAACTTGGGCAAATCCATGCCATTCAAGTGTACCATTGTCAAGCTCTATATGAGTATGTGACCTTACAAACAACACTGGGATACCGGATGCAAGCGAATTTAATTAAATAAAAAATACAAGCTCATGTCTATTTTTAACGTACATAAGATCAGACTTTTCTAACATTATTAGTTACTACCTTTAAAGAAAAAAATTTCAGTATAATCATGCATGGATAAGACTTCCTGGGGTAACGAGTAAGGCTACCCACCGTATTGGTGTAGTTTCATATAGCATCATACCTGAATGATAGACGAAGTCATCTCTTGCGAATTATCCATCTTCAGCTGTTTTAACAAATCACCTACGTGCTAGAAGATTCAAACCGAAAGTATTGTGTTAATCGTAAAGTACTTCTGTCACCCTCATAGTCTTTAACAACAGTTAACCCATCATTTTGCTGCAGATTATTAACTTATCATTCAACTTATTTAAGAGTAGTTCCTTCCCCACAATATCCACAACATACAAATAATCATGTTCTGTGTATACGTCTTCTCAGAGAGAAACAATAAACCCAAGCATTCTTCAAGTTACACTCTTAGAAGCCAATCTACTCCTTATCAGAGATAACAATCATCATAGTTTGTATCATACAACCGTAGCAATCATCCAGAGCAACCAATTATAGCAAGTTACAACCAGTGGAATAGCAGGAATGCTCTTAACAATCACATATAAGCATTCATCATTGTAATCATTGGAATCCATAAGTTAAGACAGCGGTCCATTGCACTTTTTCCATCCTTACATACTGTAATGCATGCATGCAAGGCCATGCTTCATCGCAGTATCAATATGGAATTTATACTCAAAAAGCAGCGCTAACCAGCGGCCCATTCCACTACATAGATAGCGCTGGCCAGCGACTACTGATCACACATAATCAGTGATACTTTTTGTATACACCTGGATCGCTGTCCAGCACCAACTATAACTCAATCAATGATAGAAAAAATACCTATAAAGGTGCCCACTACTGCTCCTTGAGGTAGCGCTTGATTGTAAGAATGCCGAATCACAGTTTTGCAAGCCAAAACTTGCTACTACACAATTGTAATCACAGCAAGTTGTAAACATTCATTCCTAATCATAAAGTACAGCACAAAACCTTCATTATCAACGAGCTAGCATTCCTCATAGCGTTCTCACCTTAGGTTGCAGTACAGTTCACACGATTCCACTTCCAATAGCTTTCACGAGTATTCCTGTTCAATAGCAATCACCGTAAAGAAAAGCACCAGTAGAGCAGGGCTAAAGGAGAGAGAGAGAAAGCAGGAAAGTATGAGGGAAGGGTCTTGTGACTTCCCTCTTTATAGAATCAAAGGACACTTAGGTGTACTAAGTGCAAATTGTTGCTCACCGTTAGATTGACTGTTCAAAATGTGCACAGATCTGGGCCCTTGGAAAGACTATCAACTTTCCCACCACTTTTTATTAATTTTTTTTAATAAATGGGGTGTTCTATCATAGCAAGGCATTTTTCTTCCGCCCCGACTAGTAAAAAGGGTTATCACGCGACATTTGCATTCTACAGAGGTTTGCGAAGTAAATAGAGTAATATATTTACATAATAGAGCCCATGAGAGAGAGAGAGAGAGAGAGAGAGAGAGAGAGAGAGAGAGAGAGAGAGAGAGAGAGAGAGAGAGAGAGAGAGAGAGAGAGAGAGAGAGAGAGAGAGAGAGAGAGAGAGAGAGAGAGAGAGAGAGAGAGAGAGAGAGAGAGAGAGAGAGAGAGAGAGAGAGAGAGAACCCACCAACCGACTCATAGTTAGTGAATCTCTTCCGGGGGCAGTTTGCTCTCCGTAAGGGATAGCTAGCTGCCAACCAGAAGACAATCAATATCATGTGGTAAAGTGTAGGACAGACCTAGAAAAGACTCAGAGATAAGTAAATTTTTGATGATAAGACATAGTTTATCTCTCAGAAATCCATTTTTTTGAAAAGCGTCAACCAAAATTCCAACCTCTTTAATAAACGTCTCTTGTTTGTTACAATAGTACATTGCGACAATGATCTGTGAAACAATAACTTTATATGAATTATAGATCGTTCTATTTGAAGCCAGATGTATATATTGTAAGTACAAAAAGGGTAGTTCTCTTCTTTTGTCAAATTTTGAGAGGCAGGAGTTCTCGTCTGTGTTTTATCCATAAAGAGCTCGATACTAGGGTTACTGATGAAGCAGATATAATCAATGTATCTGAAAGAGTGTCGAAAGTCATTCATGAAAGAGGTGAGGCCCAATTTAGCAAGTCTCTTTATAAATTGTGCTTCAAAGAAGGATAAATACCAATTACACCAAGTAGGTGAACAAGAAAAATCCATAGGAATACCACGTACTTGTCTCCAGGTTTTGTTCCCTAGTCTGACAATACAATTATCAATCAAGAGATCGTTCCATTGATAGAGTAGATTTTATATCAAGAGTGTGTCGTTCTTGTGATTGTTTTTATCCCATGACCATTTGAAAACTTCGCGTAAGTGATTCCATTTATGATAAATTAGATCATGTCTGGAATGTTTAAAGACATATTTTATTGTCTTTTTTAATAACAGTTTTTAGTCCTTCCGGACCATCTAAAGATATATTCTCATAACATTTTGAGATATTTGCAACCCATATATTGGTAATCAGAGATGGTAGATCTAGATAGAAATCCATAGATGACCCACATTGCCAGTGCAAAATCGTATCTGCTCTTAGGATACTCTTGTATGTATTCGTCTTAAGGCCTACACCTTCCATGAGGAATGGTGACAACATACCAAGAGCTCCTATGAGAAATTTGGCAAACTTGGTAAAGCAGCAATCGTGAGCATTGGTAATCCATCTAAATGAGTCTTTGTGAGCTTTAAAGGTGCAGAGAAGGTAAGGTAGAGAATTATTCTTCAAGAAGATTTCTGGTAAAGAATAAGCAATAATGTCCATTATGTATGACAGGGAATCCTCGACAGAGTTAGATTGATCATTGGGAAAAGGAGTAAAATCTAGATTGTTGAGTCTTTCTATGGCCAATTTTCGTGCAAAGAATTTACACATAGAATAGGGGTTATGTTGTGCTTTATCGATACCATTAACATATAGAAAGTTGGTAAGCCATTGCAGTTCCTCCTTGGCAATCCTTTTCTTAGAAAGAGTTTCAGTATTTCCATGAAGCCATTTACCCTTTCTAATATAATTCAATGCGATATTTTTACAAAAAGTAGCATGTTCCTTTTTTGTAGTTTCATCTAAAGAAACATAAGAAGGTAGGAGTCTCATAAGTTTAAAACAACCGTCGTAGAGTTCCAGAGCGACTTCATTCACATTACCGTTCACATTTAACACTTGGTAGGTAAGACCAGCCAAAAGTAATATCATAAAAGAGTTTATCTACAATACCAAAAAGTCTACGTAAAACACGAGCATAAAAGTGCTTCACATGGATAAACTCAAAAACTCTATTACGGTAACATAAATGCAGAATAAGTCTCCCTGTGTCGCTACCAATGAAAAATGCGAGATGTCCAGTTGCTGAAATGCTGATTTGCCTTCTAATTGTCCCTTCTTTGTCCTGCACATCGATTAGGAGATGTAAAAATTCAATTTCTTGATTGTTAAGTCATCCTTGTTGCCACTGCTTTGTCCTTCCTTCCTTTTGAAATCTGAAAATCGGCTTTTCTTTCCCGTTCCTGATCCAGAAATGACTGAGTTCGGATTGTTAAGATTGAAAGAGCCTGTCCTTTTGTTCGAATTCTGGAAGTACTTGTCTTGGAGGGTAGAAAAACTAGGACGTTTTAGAAGGCTCTCTATTTCTCAGATATTTTTAGCATCTCCCAAGGGTGCAAGCAGTTTGGCGGAAGAGTCTTTAGCAAGTTCAATGGAAGCATCAGTTATATTTTGAAGGAAGAAAAAGCAAGATTGTGTAGAAGAGTTATATATCTTAAAGATGTACAGAACTGAACATACCATGCTTGCTAAAGCTGCAAAGAGTTTGTTCAAACTAAAAAAGTGTACCTGAATGGTTGTAGACGTGGCTTCTCAAGAAAGGTCATGTTGTCCATCGCTGGATGCCGCACCTCATCAATCATTATCAACCATATCTATTATGATAGAGAGCCAACTGCTCATCGTTGGTGGCAGACAACGACCATCCTTTATACTAAAAAGCAGCCAACATACAAGTGTGTGAAGGAGCCCCTCCATCGTTGTCTATTAAAGCATAAAAGAGCATTATTATAGTTGAAAAGGTGGCCATCAGACCATTGCTGTCACCTGACCCTTTTGGATATTATGAAGGGTTGCTTGTCCATCGTTGCCTAGTGAGGCAGGATGGGCATGTCTACATAATCAAAGTGCTGTCCATCGCCGGACTTCCATACTTCAAAGCATAAGAAAACTTCTTCATACTTTTGTGTGATGAGCAAGCATAATCAATAGCTAAAGGCTATAAGAGAACCATCATTGTGAGAGTAGAGCGCTAAGAAAACAATGCAAAAGAGAGAAAGATGCTTACCATACGATAGTATTTCGTTGATCTGTGAACTGGTAGGGTGCACTTTTAGCATGTAAGAGAGGAAAGAACTCTTCACTGGAGTTGTAGAAAACAATCGTCGAAAAAGCATGATCTTATAGCGTCAAGCTGAGTAGTATCCTAGAAGGTATGAGTGGGAGAGGGAAAATTAATTTCCCTCCAATTTAGGATTTAAAATTTAAAAAGTTTTATAGAGTGTTTTTTTTTAATTTTTTTTTTTAATTGGGATACCCACTTAGTTAAGAGCAGAACTTAATCTTATGCAAGTGTAGAATGTTTAAAAGGACCTTGTAAGTTTGGAGAAGTGGTACATCTATCATTGTCCACCTGTTTGGTAGCGAAGCAGGGTAAAACTAAACGAAGGAGCATCCATGAGAGAGAGAGAGAGAGAGAGAGAGAGAGAGAGAGAGAGAGAGAGAGAGAGAGAGAGAGAGAGAGAGAGAGAGAGAGAGAGAGAGAGAGAGAGAGAGAGAGAGAGAGAGAGAGAGAGAGAGAGAGAGAGAGAGAGAGAGAGAGAGAGAGAGAGAGAGAGAGAGAGAGAGAGAGAGAGAGAGAGAGAGAGAGAGCATGCATGTGTGTGTGAAGAGATAGAGTTGATTCTCTTAATAGATCCATTTGTTGCATACATTTTTCAAAGTAATCTAGAATATGTATAGAAAGAGAGCTATCTACTTGGAAGTAATAGATAAACTCTTTAGGGATCTTGAGGAACTTGAACTAGAAGAAAGTATGAGAATTGGTTTATTTGAGAATTATTCATATGGATCGATAGTAGAGAAACAGATCAAACTTAGTTTATAGTGATGAAACTAACTAATTACAAATATATTATGAATTGGATCAAGATGAAATAAGTTTTGTTCTTAACTCTCAACTCCTAGATGTTTATGTGAGTAAATCTAATTTTAGTATGTGTCTTAAGATTTGGGAGAGATTGCTAACTTTTGTTATAGGAGATAAGATGGTTTTGAAAGCTCGTGAGAGTGGATATGTTTTCTTTGTCTCAGAGATTTCCTAGATATGTTATTTGAGAAATAGAATTATTGTCTAGATGAGTTACAAGATTCTTAGTTAGATATGTGAGTGGCATATACAAACTATAGAATATTATGTCAGGTATGTACACATATGTTTATGCACATATTCATAGTGGGATTATAACCATATGTGCATAATCATAGTGGGATTATTACCATATGTACATATGTGCATATGTAATCTAGGATTTGCTATATATTCCTATTTATTGGGTTCATTTGATATACCTAAGCCAATCAATGAACATAGACATATGAATGAATATTATTTGGTAACAATTACTTATAGATTGATGAGTCTTTCTAATAAAAGATTAATTTATCAACTCATAAATGGTTTAGAAGAGAATCTAAATGTGGTGTTATACTAGCACACGTGAGGACTACATGTTAGCCAAATTTTTCTAAACAAAAATTGAGCTTTTATAGACAGTGATTTTCACAAAATTGTAAATACCGGCATGTAAAACCTAGCTAATTGTGACAAAATAGGCATAAAATTGTCTATAGAAATATTTTTGATGGTTTTTCCGGAGGTCACTTTCTAAACTGTGTCTAGCCACTTATGTGAAAAAAGTACAAAAAGGACCAAGAGTGGATCCTAATCCTATCCTCAAGAGGGATTGGATGTAAGATTTACTTGATCTATCAATCTACATAAGATTAAGATCAATCTAGATCAATTCTAGACATAAAATCTTAACAAGAACAATCATTTAATGAAGGTAAATGTACTTGCTGGTTTCACACATGTGAAACCCTGTCAAAGTACGGACTCCAGCCTGAAAATAAAGTACACTATGATAGAACCTCAAAACAAATGTAGACAAATAGAGAGAATTACACAAAATTGCTTCCAAAATCAAGATTGATGTTTCATATTGATTGTGGCCAAGTATGCCTCTATATATACGCTTCTTGGAGCTCGAGGTACTGATCATGCATCAGATCTCACACATGTGAGGATTCCTTGTCATCATCATGCAATTTTGACACTTGGACCAAACTTTCTATTTTGGGCATGTTTGGTCCAATTTCCTACTATATGGAAATCTTCATAGAAATCTTCTAGAAGCAAAAACTCACCTACTTCAGCTTTTTCCACACGTGTGAGCTGTCCTCTACACATGGGATATGACACCTATCAAAAGTATTTTGCTCATGCAATCAATAGATTGATGCCATGTGTCATTTATCTAGAAAACTAGTTTTTGGCCTTTTTAGCCACTAGAACTTGAATTAAATCATATGTACAACATATATGATTATGGTACATGACAAGTACACTAGTTTCACACATGGGAACAGGCTCCACACATGTGTGTTTATCCTATATACAAGATTTTTGGCCTCTACCAAGCTTATTTTTTCATTTTTCACACTCCTCCTCAAAAATCTAGCTTGGTAAATGTAGCATAGATCTATCTATAACTCCAAGAGCCAATCTTAATTTTACAAATGGATCTTTAGGCAATGCCTTCTCAATGTGCTTTGTTCGAGCATGGAAGACTGGATTATTTGCAAGTTGTTGAGCTGCTTGATTGTCACAATATATGCATGGAATGTCTTCATCCTTGATCACATGTAGTTCCTCCAAAAGCCTTTTAAGCCAAAGAACCTCCTTTGTTGTTGTTGTCATAGCTTTATACTCGGATTCTGTTGATGAAAGAGAGATGGTATCTTGCTTTTTGGAAAGCCAAGATATAGCTCCTCCACATAAGAATGTAGCAATAAAATCACCAAATAAAAAATATTAATACATACAATAAATTAAAAAAATTTAATTAGAATAAAAAAATACAAAATATACTAAAAAATTAACAAAAAAACAAGGCCAAGAGTCAAGGGCTAAGAACCAAGGGCCAAGAGTCAAGGGCTAAGGGCCAATTGCTGACTACCAAGGGCTAAGAACCAGCGGCTAAGAACTAAGGGCCAATGGCTAAGGGTCAAGGTCTAAGGACTAAGGGCCAACTGGCTAAGGATCAAAGGTCGAGGGCCAACAACTAAGAACCAAGGGCCAAGAGTCAAGGGCTAATGGCCAATTGCCGACTACCAAGGGCTAAGGGCCAACGGCTAAGAACTAAGGGTTCATAAACTATGCCAAAGTCTTTTGTAGCCGAGATGTACCTTAACACCCCTTTTGCTTCTTTCCAATGACATATTAATGGACTTTGCATGTATTGACTCAATTTGCCAACACAAAAACTAAGATCTGGTCTACTGATAATTAAGTATATCAAGGAACCAATAAGCATTCTATAGGTAGTGATGTCCTCAAAGGATGCTTCATCACTTTCCTTAGAAACTTTTACACTTAGTTCCATGGGAGTTTCAACTCCTTTACAATCAATCATGCCAAATTTTGCTAAGATTGATCTAGCATACTTAGATTGACATATGAAAGTAAAATCATTACTTCTAGTGACTTCTATTCCAAGTATAACTTTAAGAAGTCCTAGATCTACCATCCTAAATTCACTAGACAAGAAAACTTTTACATCTTTGATGCCATCTAGATCATTTCATGTGAGTATAATGTCATCAACATATAAAACTAAGATAATGATCTTCCCATCATTACATTTGTAGTACAATGATGGTTCATTAGAACTTACAACAAATCTAATGGAAATAAGATAGGAATGCAACCTAGAGTACCATGCTCTTGGTGCTTGCTTGAGTCCATAAAGACTCTTCTTCAAGAAACACACCTTGTCTTCTTCTCCATCTTTGATGAAGCCCTCGGGTTGGCACATGTAGATTTCCTCTTCCAAGAATCCATTCAAGAAAGCATTTGTCACATCAAGTTGGAAGAGCTCCGATTTGAAAGAAGTTGCAAGACATATGATTAATCTAATGGTCACAAGATTTGCAATAGGTGCAAAGGTTTCATCATAATCTATGCCTTGGACTTGCAAAAAAACTTTTGCTACAAGTCTAGCTTTATACTTATGAATGGAACCATCTTGATTATATTTCAATCTATATATCCATTTACAAGTAAGAGGCTTCTTTCCATAAGGTAGATCAACAAGCTTCCAAGTTTGATGTTCGATTAGTACATCAAACTCTACTTGCATAGCTTTCCCCCAAGACTTATTTGCTTCCTCAAAACTAGTTGGTTCTTCAAGCATAGTAGTCAAGAAAGTATAAGAGTTGAGTATTTGAGAATCTTCCCTTTGCTCCCCTTTGTCACTATAAGTGAGCCTTGATGGCTCAATCCTTGTCCTTGTTGATCTTCTTGCCACCCTTGGACTTTGAGTAAGTTCCACTTGGTCTTCATCTTCATGAAGCTCCCCCTCGGCCATAACATGATCCTTGACAAGTTGAGTGTTGTTGGAAGTCACCTTTCCTTTGGCTTGGAGAGATTCATCAAAAAGTACATGTCTAATTACAACAACTCTTTTGGTAATAGGATCAAATATCCTATAAGCTTTATTACTTTTACTATAACCACCAAAGATGCCTTTGAAAGAAGTGGCATCTTCCTTTTTCCTTGTTTCTAAAGGAATATGTACATAACAAGTACATCCAAAAACTTCCAAATCACTAAGATTTGGCTTTTTGCCAAATAATACTTCATAAGTTGTAAGTCCTTTAATGGCACTATTAGTCATTCTATTACATAGAAAGTTTGCACATAAAATAGCTTCTCCCCAAAATGAAATAGGAAGGGATGCATCTAATCTCATAGCTTTAGCACACTCACATAGTGTCCTATTCTTTCTCTCAGCTACTCCATTTTGTTGTGGAGTATATGTGCAAGTAACTTCTAATGCCATTAGTTTCACAAAACTCTTTTATCCTATTGGAGATGTATCCCCTCCATTATCACTTCTTAGTACTTTCAAGCTAGTATTAAGTTGCTTTCCTAGTAAAGCGAGACGATTACTCGTGAGAGACCCGTGTTTCTCCCACGCCAACGCACTGCATGGATTTGCATGTAGTGCTTGAAGAAAGTAGAGGAAGATCAATATAGATAATTTCTCTTGTTGTGTCAGATCTCAAATGCAAATGCTTCTGTTGTTAATCATGTGTCTGAGTTTTTCTTGTTCATTTTAATTTCGCACCTTGGTTGAAACTATGTTGAATGCTGCATTAATTTTATAAATGTAGATCAGCAGAGCCTGACTACATTCTGGAGGATTGTGGGAGTGATTCAGCTGGCAGTGTCCAACGATCGCATTTGAACTCCATCTGAGTCGCAAGAGGATAGTGGTTCCTATCCTGAAAGCTTCGCGACTGTGAAATCCAAATCGCGATACATGAATCTGATCCTCATAAGTGGTATCAGAACAGGTCATCCTGTCATATTCTGACATAGCCAAGAAGCTAGCAGATCCAGGAGGCCAAGCATTCAAACAAACACCCATCAACAAGGGAATAGACTCCAAGAAACAATGGCTTCAATCAGCAGCATGCAGAGCAAGATCTGCACAATACTTGATTCTTCAGGATCTAACTTTCTAGCCTAGAAAGTTAAGACATCTCTGATACTCAAGGGTGAAGGACTATTCCCCTGGGTGGATGGCACAAAAGAAATGCCTACGACAACAGACAAGGAGCTACGTGAATGGAGGGAGAAAAACGACAAGGTAGTAGCCTTGCTATCATCTTCCATCGAAGATAGTCTCACACTTGACCTGGCTACACTCTCCAAAGCCAAGGGGATGTGGGATGCATTGCTCACTAGATTTCAGATGAAATCAAGAAGTCAAATCATGATGCTGGAAGATCAGCTGACGGATTTGTGGTGGGATGGAAAAGACCTCACTTCCTTCGTAAGAAAGATGAAGGATATGTTTCTGTCATTACATAACTTTGGAGCAGATAACACTCTGTCAACTGAGAAGCAGCTCACGTACCTGTTGAGAGCCTTACCCAGATCATTCCAGATGACAAGAACCCTGCTCGAGAAAGATCTCGCCATGAACCTCAAAAAGGCGATTGTCAAGATTTGAGAGGAAGTCGAGGCCAAAGAACATCTTGATCACAAAGATGGTTCTGACCAAGCTCTCTACGACAACAAAGAAAAATCAAAGAAGAAATTTAAGCCTAAGAGGGAGTCCAATCAGAGGCATGATCGTGACCAGCAAGCAGAGAGAACAAGCAAAGGCAATTGGAAGACCAAAGGGAGGTCGAAACAACAAGGTACAGACAAGAAGACTTGTGTGAGATGCAGAAGAGACGAGCATATAGTAGATACCTGCTGGCTCAATCCCAAGATTGAGTGTATCCATTGCCACAAGATGGATCACACAGCCATGGATTGCCACCAGAACCCAAGAAACAGGTCAGCACAGATTAGACAGGAGAACAACAATAGTTCATCCTATGTCGAGGAGCCTGAGAGCTCAAAAATGGGCGAAGAAAGAACAAATAGAAACTATTTGACTGCCTATATCTATGAAGACATGTGTGCAACATCAACATCTGATACACATGAGGTGATCCTAGATTAGGAGCCACCTCACACTTCGTGACATCAAGACGAATCATGTACATCTCGAATCGCTTCACTGACTTCTGCAATGATCGTGGCATCATTCATAGAAGAACTCCAGCCTATACACCATAGCACAATGGTGTTGCTGAACGAAAGACATCACCACATAAGCGCAAGACTATCAAATACAAATGGGTCTCGAAGCTCAAATACGGACAAGATGGAAATGTGTGAAATACAAGGCAATACTGGTAGCAAAAGATTTTTCTCAGAGATACAGTATTGACTACTCTGAAACCTTCTCTCCCGTCGTCAAACATTCGTCCCTGCGTCTGTTATTTGCATATGCAGCAGCTTATGACCTCAGGATCCACATTGTGGACGAGAAGACAACCTTCTTGCATGGTGAATTAGACAAAGAGGTCTACATGGACCAACCCCCAGGATATGTCTCGAATTCACTTCCTGACTATGCATGTAGAATGCATAGAAGTATCTATGGTCAGAAACAATCCGCCCGACAATGGTACAAGAAGAAAGATCAAGTCCTGAAATCATTAGGATTCAAGCCTCTGTTGGCTGATTCCAATATATATATCAGAGTTACAGATGGGCAAATCATCATTGTGGTTTTGTATGTGGACGACACTCTGATACTCTTGCAGGAGTGAGTAGCTAATTGCTGAAGTAAAGGCAGACATCTCGAAACATTTTGAGATCGTGGATCTGGGAGAAGCCAATGTGTTGCCTAGGCTTGCAAATTGAAAGGGACTACGAGGGAGGTAAGTTATACCTTCACCAGTCCAGATACACCCAGAAGATCCTAGAGGACTTTGGGATGCTGAACTACAAAGGAGCGAACACTCCAATGCTCGCAGGGATGGTGTTGACAAATGATGACTCTCAAAGACTGAGGAAGAGAGAGAATAGATGTAGCTCACACCTTACAGGAAGTTGATAGGATCACTGATGTACCTTGCTGACAACACATGTCCTGATATTGCTTATGCAGTATTCAGGATGAGCCAATTCTGCACAAATCCAGGCTCGACACATTGGAAGATTGCAAAACGAATTTTGCAATATTTTCAATTAATGAGGGATTATGGCTTGTGTTATTGTCGTGATGCAGGTTTCAGGATACTTTCCTACAACGATGCTAGCTGGGCATCTCTCAAGGATGATTGTAAAAATGTCTCAGGAGGATGCACCATCGCATCAGGAGCAGCAGTTCTCTGGGTCAACAAGAAACAGACCATTGTAGCCCAGTCATCCTAAGAAGCAGAATATGTTGCAACAACAAAGATGGCCAACGAAATATTCTGGCTAAGGTAGTTCTTGGACGAATTGGCCGAAACGAGAAACGAGCCCTTGGTCTTGCAGATGGACAACACCTCTGCAATACACCTGACGAAAGATCTTGTGTTCCATTCCAGAACAAAGCACATTGAGATCAAGTATCACTTGATCAGGTATCTAATTGAGAAGAAGATGCTGCAGACCACCTTCATCGGAACGAGAGACATGGTTGCTGAGATCTTCACTACAACCCTTGACAAATGACTCTTTGAGAGACAAAGGAACAGTCTCAGGTTCGTAAAGCTATCAATTTTTGGAGGAAGCTGAAGAAAAAAAATATTTTTAATTACAAAGCCTTGCTAGCTTTCAGCCCTCAGCCCGACGAAGACATTCGCAAACTCGAAGATCTGGAGACACGAAGCACGAAAAGTTTTGCAAACATGAAAGTCAAAGCAGATGAAGACGAATGGTTCGCAGACACAAAAGTCAAAGCAGACGAAGACAAATGGTTCGTGAATATGAAAGATTAACAAACGAGAATCTTTTGCAGTTCAGTACGAGAGAAGGCAAATGACCAAAATGAAACCAACGACGGAAACAAAATCTTCTCCTGCCTGCACGCTCCAAAAAGTACCAGCAAGATCATGCAAGTACCTAAAAGTACAGATATCTGATCTGATGATATGACGTCAGCAGATACATTTTAGGTCATGGCTAATCTGCCACTCTTGTAATTTCCTGATTAGTTGTAGATGTTTAATCATTGTAATCTTAGATTCACATAGAGCGACCAAACTTACTGGATGATACTTGACATATAGATCAACAAAATACACATACACTATAATGTAGTAGTCTGATGCTAGTAAGCAATCAAGATGAAATACAAACAGCAAGTCCGCCTGCATGCGAAACGAGCTTTGTGATCCATAGAGATCTAACTGTCCGCTAGTAAAGCGAGACGATTACTCATGAGAGAACCATGTTTCTCCCATGCCAACGCACTGCGTGGATTCGCACGCAGTGCTTGAAGAAAGTAGAGGAAGATCAATATAGATAATTTTCTCTTGTTGTGTCAGATCTCGAATGCAAATGCTTCTACTGTTAATTGTGTGTCTGAGTTTTTCTTGTCATTTTAATTTTGCACCTTGGTTGAAACTATGTTGAATGCTGCATTAATTTTATAAACGTAGATCAGCAAAGCCTAACTACATTCTGGAGGATTGTAGGAGTGATTCAGCTGGCAGTGTCCAGCGATCGCATTTGAACTCCATCCGAGTCGCAAGAGGATCGTGGTTCCTATCATGAAATCTTCGCGACTATGAAATCCAAATCGCGATACACGAATTTGATCCTCATAAAAAACTACCTAAAAGTGATAGGGGTTGACCACAAGTAGCCAAGAGGACTACCCAATTAAGAAAGACAACCAAGTAAAGTACTTGCCATTTATACCACCACCATGATGAGAATTAGAATCGTGATTTGGATTTCGCAGTCACGAAGCTTTCGCTAAGGAACCACGATCCTCTTGTGACTCGGATGGAGTTCAGATGCGATCGCTGGACACTGCCAGCTGAATCACTCCTACATTCCTCCAGAATGTAGTCAGGCACTGCTAATCTACGATTTATGAAATTAATGCATCATTCAACATAGTTTCAACCAAGGTGCGGAATTAAAATGAACAAGAAAACTCAGACATACGAGTAACAACAGACGCATTTGCATTCGAGATCAGACACAACAAGAGAAATTATCTATATTGACTTTCCTCTGCTCTCTTCAAGCACTGCATGCAAATCCACGCAGTGCATTGGCGTAGGAGAAACACAGTTTTCTCACGAGTAATCATCTCGCTTTACTAGCGGACAGTTGGATATCTATGGATCGTGATCATAGAGCTCGTCTCGCACGAAGGCAGACTTGTTGTCTGTATTTCGTCTTGATTGCTTACTAGCATCAGACTACTACGTTACACTGTATGTGTATTCTATTGATCTATATGTCAAGTGATATCCAGTAAGTATGGTCACTCAATGTAAATTTGAGATTAGAGTGATTAAGCATCTACAACTAATCAGGGAATTACAAGAGTGGCAGATTAGCCACGACCTAAAATGTATCTGCTGACATCATACCATCAGATCAGATATCTGTACTTCTGGGTACTTGCATGATCTTGCTGGTACTCTTTGGAGCGTGGAGGGCAGGAGAAGGTTTCGTTTCCGTCGTTGGTTTCGTTTTGGTCGTTTGCCTTCTCTCGTACTGGATCGCAAAAGATTCTCGTTCGTGAATCTTTCGTATTCGCGAACCATTCGTCTTCGTTTTCTTTGAGTTTCGTGTTCGTGAAACTTTTCGTGCTTCGTGTCTCCTGACTTTCGTGTTCGCGATCATCTTTGTCAGGCTGAGGGTTGAAAGCTAGCAAGGCTTTGTAGTTAGAAACATTTTGTTTCTTCAGCTCCCTCTCAAAGCATAATAGCTTTACGATCCCGTGACTGCCCCTTTGTCTATCAAAGAGTCCTTTGTCCAGGGCTTTAGTGAAGATGTCAACACCATGTCTTTCGTTCCGATGAAGGTGGTTTGCAGCATCTTCTTTTCAATTAGATCCCTGATCAAGTGGTACTTGATTGCAATGTGTTTCGTTCTGGAATGGAACACGGGATCTTTCGTCAGGTGTATTGCAAATGTGTTACCATCTGCAAGACCAGGGGATCGTTCCTTGTTTCTCCCAATTCGTCGAGGAACTGTCTTAGCCAAATTATTTCATTGGCCATCTTTTTCATCTGCTACGTACTCTGCTTCGCAAGATTACAATGGTCTGCTTCTTGTTGACCCAGAGAACTGCTGCTCCTGATGCGATGGTGCATCCTCCTGAGACGCTTTCACAATCGTCCTTGAGAGATGCCCAACTAGCATCGCTGTAGAGAAAGTATCCTGAAACCTGCATCATGATAATAACACAAGCCATAATCTCTCATTAATTAAAAATATTGCAAAATTTGTTTTTGCAATCTTCCAATGTGTCGAGCCTGGATTCGTGCAGAATTGGCTATTCTTGAATACTGCATAAGCAATATCAAGATGTGTGTTGTCAGCAAGGTACATCAGTGATCCTATCAGCTTCCTGTAAGGTGTGAGCTGCATCTATTCTCTCTCTTCCTCAGTCTTTGGATAGTCATCATTCGTCGACACCGTCCCTGCGAGCATTGGAGTGTTCGCTCCTTTGCAGTTCAACATCCCAAAGTCCCCTAGGATCTTCTGGGTGTATATGGACTGGTGAAGGTATAACTTACCTCCCTCATAGTCCCTTTCAATTTGCAAGCCTAGGTAACACCTGGCTTCTCCTAGATCCACGATCTCGAAATGTTTCGAGATGTCTGCCTTTCCTTCAGCAATTAGCTGCTCACTCCTGCAAAGTATCAAAGTGTAGTCCACATACACAGCCACAATGATGATCTGCCCATCTGTAACTCTGACATATACATTGGAATCAACCAACAAAGGCTTGAATTCTAATGATTTCAGGGCTTGATCTTTCTTCTTGTACCATTGTCGGGCTGATTGTTTCAGACCGTAGATACTTCTATGCATGTGGTGTCGTGTGAGGGACACCAGACTTGTTCTGTTCTGGATGTATGCGGCTGTAGCTACTGCTTCAGCCCACAGTGCCCGTGGAGCTTTCGAGTAGGCCATCATGTATCTAGCTGCTTCCATCAGGGTCCTGTTCTTTCGTTCAGCAACACCATTGTGCTGCGGTGTGTAGGCTGCAGTTCTTCTGTGAATGATGCCACTATCATTGCAGAAGTCAGTGAAGCGATTCAAGATGTATTCGTCACCTCGATCTATTCTGATCTGTTTCACTTTGCTGCCTGTACATCTCTCAACCCAATTCACATATCCTGTGAGTTTATCAAGTGCTTCAGATTTATTTAGAATAAAATACACTCTGGCAAATTTGCTATAATCATCAACGAAGGTTATATAATACGTTGAACCCCCTACTGAGATAACATTGAATGGTCCGCAGATGTCAGAGTGCACTAGCTCCAGAATCTTTGTCGTTCTATAGGAGTCTTTAATGAATGGTGTGCATGACATCTTGCCTTTCAAACATGCATCACAGGTGGTCGAATTGGTTTGATTCGAGATGCTGACCCCTATTATCGCTCCATGATGGCTTGCCTGGTAAAGTGCCATTGAGTTCATGTGGCAGAGTCTTCTGTGCCACAGAGTGTCTGACAAGTCGTCATGAGTTTGATGCACTTGATCTGCAGGTAGGCATACCTTCAGATGAGACCTTGTACAAAGCGGGACACATGGCATGAAGGCCTTAAAAGGTGAAAACTTGGCATTGAAAAGGGCAAGCATGGAGGATGCCTATAAAGAGGAGGAGCCTCTCTTTGCATTTACGTGAGAGAATGAACAAGTGAGAATGAACAAGTATGGAGAGAATGATTATGGAAGGGTGAGGGAATGAAGAGAGCTGAGATAATTGAGAAGATAGGTTGTTCATGTTGAGAGAACTTTTGGATGGTGTTGAGAGGCCGTGATGGATAGTAGTGGAGGTTAGCTCAACGGTGTGGGGATACATGGGAAAGAATCGCCAGATTTCTAGATGGAGTCGCCAACTGTGGGAGGGTGGAACTTGTAGAGATCCAGCTAACGTGGGTTCTTTGAGAGACAAATCGGATTCTGACTAATGCGCGACTAGCATCCTCAACCTCCCTCGAATTTTGGATTGGTCATCACAAAGGTTGATTACTGATGTCATCCATAATGCTGGCCCTGATAACATTGAGGTGGTTGGGTTTATCCAAAAGAAGTACTGAAGCGCGTGCAGCATCCTACTTCAGAAAAGACTATTGACAGTATGAGGCTTTGCATCTGTGCTCTGGCATGAACAAGGTGCAGTGTTCTGGGAGACCAGATTTGGAGTGGAGCAGCATTAGTATTTCTCAGAGACCCTGGAGTTTAATCAGCTGTGTGTCATGTAGAGAACGTGACTAATTTTGGATGAATGAGTATGCCTACGGATCTTTGTACGTCCATAACCTCCTGAGAAATGGAGCTCGTTCTCATGTGGCTCCTTTGGATGGCCTTTGATTGATGCTACCACGTCTGCTCACCGCATCCCTCAGTTCGCTGGAAAGATGGGGCCAGAACTCCCACTGCCTGCATACTGTTGATGGACGCCCCCTCTCCAGATCCTAATGCGCGCGTGCCCCTGTGAAGAGAATTTAGACATCTGCTAGCTCTACAACACGTTCTGTGCTATAGGTGGATGTTGCATTCTCTGCCGTTAGTGACTGTGGGCATGGATATCTCTGATCTCTGCACACTGGTCAGTGGGCCTGTGTACCTCATGCTTAAACCGTCTGTGGGTCTGCTGTTCATCTGACCAATTCATTCATCTCTGGGATCGCCGATCCCGTTACTTTTAGACTCATTGTAGTCGCAGGACAGACTGCACCGCGAGGTCTGTTGGCCATGCACCCTTCATCTTCGCGACACACCTCCAGCACGAAAATGCAGACTATCCTGCCTAAATTGGGATACATGTCAATCGCATTAAGCACGCCAGCGGACCACTACACCCACCTATATCGATTCTATGCTCGCTGATCACGGGACGGACAGTCCAACTGAGTTTATCGTTCACCTGCCATACCGATATCAGAGCTCAACCTCCAGAGCTGTTTTCCGGGGCAACGGGAAAAGCATCTGAATCATGACTTGGGGATTTCGCGACGCATCCCGGTTCCTATTCCATGCATGAGGTATACTCTTAACTTTCATATCATTGTTGCAAATGGAAATGAGATATGTAAGGGACATTCACTCCGCTAATCCTTATTGTTTGGAAATAAGTAATCTCATAGCATAGCATGTATGAACTCTACGGTTATGTGTTATGACATAGTGGGTAGAATATGCGGTTGTGATGGAATTTCGTATTACCGCCTTTTCTATGACACTTGTATGCTGAAGCATCGGTTTTTAAAGGCTTTGCCTAAGTTGGAATCACACTGTAGTATGAGTTTTTCCACTTCCACTTTGTTGTTTGCATTCAAGTCATAACGCCCGACCTCTTTGAAATAGAAGAGCGGGTTGTTATCGTACGTGGTTGAAATACACCACCTCGGTTAGGGGTCATCGTAGTCACCTCCATCGTCGGAATTGCCTAGCGAGATATCTAGGCCTAACGTTTGGCAAAATATCACCACCTATCAAACAAGGCGGCGCGTATAATTGGCACCCTCACACTGCACGGGACTAATCATGATATTATAGTACAATCATTTGATGACTGTCTGTTTATTTCACCATGCTTGGTTGAACACTCTAGCGACACATTCCAAGTAAATCACTAAGCAATAGACGATGACTTCATCTCATTTGACCCATGATTTCTAACTGAGTACCTATATAGAGATCTCTATAGTATTTGTAAGTGATTACACTCGTGTGACCTCTAGCAGTGAATCTCGACCATAAACACAAAAAGTTTCACGAACACGAAAGTCAAAGGAGACGAAGACAAGCGGTTCACGAACACGAAAGATTCACGAACGAGAATCTTTTTGGTCTGGCATGAGAATCTTTTGTGGTCCAGCACGAGAGAAAGGCAGACGAGCAAAACGAAACCAACGACGCGACACGAAAAATGTCGCAAGACCTGATTTGCCCTCACGCTCCAAAGAGTACCAACAAAGATCATGCAAGTACCCAGAAGTACAAATATCTGATTTGATGGCATGACGTTAGCAGATACTCCCTAGGTCGTGGCTAATCTGCCACTCTTGTAATTCCCTGATTAGTTGTAGATGCTTAATCACTCTAATCTTAGATTTACATAGAGCGACTATACTTACTAGATCATACTTGACATATAGATGACAGAATACACATAGAGTGTAATACAGTATTTTGATGCTAGTAAGCAATCAAGACGAAATACAGACAACAAGTCCACCTGCGTGTGAGACGAGTTCTGTGATCAGGATCCATAGAGATCCAAAGTCCGCTAGTAAGCGAGACATACATCCGTGAGAGAAGTGTATCTCTCTCACGCCAACGCACTGCATGGATATGCATGCGGTGTTTGAAGAATCAGAGAAGGAAAATCAATAGACGATATTGTAGCCTTTGCGCACATGTCAATTTTTCTTGTTGTGTCTGATCTCGAATTCAAATGCTTCTGCTGCTAATCGTATGTTTGAGTTTTCTTGTTCATTTGAATTCTGCGCCTTGATTGAAACTATGTTGAATGCTGCATTAATATTATAAACGTAGATCATCAGTGCCTGACTACATTCTGGAGGACTGTAGGAGTGATTCAGCTGCCAGTGTCCAGCGATCGCATCTGAACTCCATCTGAAGCGGAAGAGGATCATGGTTCCTTTGCAAAATCTTTGTGACTACAAAATCCCATTCTCATCAATGGTATTAGAGCATATCACATGATTCTCATCAGTGGTATCAGAGCATATCACACGATTCTCATCAATATTCACATAGAAAAAAACTTTGTCAAAAGCCTAAGGTCAAGATAGATGATTTTTCATTTTCAACACATCTTGCACCTTGAGACCTTTTGAGTATGATAGAAACTGGTGAATGTGGCTGAAAGCCATACATCAACATAAAGGGACTGAATCCAGTGGCAGAATGCTTTGCACTATTGTGCGCAAACTCAACCATTGGGAGGTACTTTTCCCAATCAGGCTGTCAGTGAAAGACATATGCTCTCACCATATCTTTCAATGTCTGGTTGATACGTTCTGTCTGTCCATCAGATTCTGGGTGATCTGAAGAACTGAGACTTAAGGCTTTTTCAAGTTTATCAAAAAATGATTGTTAGAACTTGCCAATGAATTTGGAGTCACGATCACTAACAATATCATTCAGCAAGCCATACAATCTAAACAATTTTTCAATGAAAATTGTCGTATGTGCTAGCATGCATTTTGCCGATTTGACTAAGGTTCTGTTCTTTCTCTCAACAAGACCATTCCACTGAGGTGAATAGGAGGTAATGTATTGTTGCTCAATGTCGTTGTTAAGGCAATACTCCTTGAATTCGGTAGAGATGTTATTCTCTCCCATTGTCAGACCTCAGTACTTTGATTATTTTACTAGTCTGATTTTCTGCACCTAATCCCTTGATTAGTTCTTGGATTAGATCAGCCAAGAAATTAAATTTGAAGCTTGAAATAGGTGCATTAATTGATCATCTCTGATTTTTTGAGTGCATGTTGAAGTTGAGAGAGATTTTGCTAAAAATCATAGATTAAGGAGTGATATGCAAGGTGAGAGGTTGAAATCCATTGTACCATCACTCTAGATTTGTTCAAGAGTGATAGGGTCAAGTTTAGAAGCATCAATTTGCTAGAAAACATCTTTGGATCTGTCCTCCAAGTAAAACCTTTGTAATAAGATCCTTGCACTCAGCAAGAGGCAAGGTTACTTATATAGATTGGCACAATGTTATTCTGAGTCTAGTCAAGCGTTGAAAACCTCTATTCTAGTCAATAAAGCATTACTATGGCATTATCGCTTAGGACACTTGAATTATGCATCTATTTTGAACATGTCCAAACAATCCATGGTTATTGATATTGACTATCCTTTTGGTAAGGTCGATCTCCATGTCTGTCATAGCTACATCTTTGGAAAGCAAGCTAGGATTCCTTTTAGATCAAATCATATGCATGCAGCAAAAGGTCCGTTAGATGTTGTTCATACAGATATATGTGGACCTATGCAAACTCCCTCATTGCTAGATGCAAAATATCACATGCGACACTTCCGAAGTGCTTCTGGGCTAAAGCTATTTCAACAACAACCTATATTCAGAAAATATGTCCTACTAAAGGCCTCTCAGACAAAATACCATTCGAAGTTTGGACAGGTACCAGACCTTCTTTATCAAACCTACGAGTTTTGATCATTTCCATCATACTGTAGTTGCTGATATACAACATCATCATCTTCTGATTCGTCATTGATTTGCTTTTAGTCGGCAGTAGAAGAGCTTGGTCCTTCAATGGGAATAGTCGCCTGCGGAACTGGAAAGTTCAATGCGTCAGGAGAATCTAGCAGGTCAGCTACATGGGGACTGCCCTTTCCTTTGAGGTCTTGGAATTGATCTTCGATGAAGATGACATCCCAGCTGGTGAATATCTTCGATTCGATGAGATCAAACAACTTGTAGGCTTGATCTGAAGTAGTGTGGCTGATGAAAACACATTTGATACTCTGGAAGTCGAGCTTCTTCCTGAGATCACGAGGTATCTGCGCAAAAGAATTGTGAAAATTGTCAACATTTCCTAGCTAGTTTGAGGCCTAAATTGGCTAAAATTGTAAATAGTTTTGGTTCTGGAGTTTTGCACGTGTGAACCAGGCCACAATGTTTTTATTTACTGTATTTTTTCAGTATGATGAAGTGTCAAACTTCATACCCTTCAAAATGAGACCATTTTGATGTATTTTGGTCATATAAGCCATTTTTAGCTATTTTTCCTATATAGGGAATATCTAGGGTCAAGTACCTTCTAGAGAGAGGAGAGAGAGTCATCTTCCTCATCCATAAATAGTAGGGAAGTCGTGGAGAACAGGTTGGAGAAACCTTTTGTATGCTTCATTGAGATCAATAGATCATTGTCATTGTTTCTTCCTCCATTGAGAGCATTGTTGTGTGTATTGTCTTCAAGCTATTGTGTATGATCTTAGGTGCTTTCCAAAAGTGATAGGCTGATGTATTATGGACTGTATAATGCTATTTTGGGCCGCACTTGATGTTTATGGAAGTTTCCATTTGTGATAAATGCTTTTTGATCAAGTTCTTTGCATTCTAGGTAGCATAGAATGTGTTGCCAATTCCTAGCTTATGTAGTTTGGAGTGCAAGCATTCAAGCCAATGATCTTGGAGTTTAGATCCACTTAGGATCTGTATTTTTCACATGGTATCAGAGCTGGTTGGCTTCTATTTACAGTAAGTATTCCATTTTTGGTGATATTTGGATGTTTGATCAAGTTCTAGCATGATTTTGCATTGCTTTGTTGATCAAATCTTACTAACCTTTGTTTTGTGAGTTGAACTTGTGGATCAAAAGCATATTTCAGGTCTATTGAAGATCAGAGGCTGAAAAGAAACTATTTTGGATCAGATCATAACACCTAATCATTTGTGATTGTGAGGCTTGTGCATATTCAATACTAACAATGTTCTTTTCAATCCTATTGTTGACAATCTCCATTCTTGGATGAACACTCTCCTTAAGTGGATGAAACTTCTCCTTAAGTGGATGACAAATGCTCTTTTGAGTGAGTTGTAATTCTCCTAAAGGCTGAGCAAAGCTCCCATTTGGATGAAAGATCCCCTTTTTTGGGTGAACATATTGTAAGCTCCATTGTGAAGAGCATATTGTAAAGATTGTCATCAATTTTGGCATAAATTTTGGTGTACTTTGTTGAGCATGTAAGTAACTCTCCTTATGTAATTTGATTGGAGCATTTGCTGGAAGGTGTTAACCATTATGCAAGTGTGTTTTCAGGTTCTTAACAGGTTGAGGAACATTCTCATGTGAAGTGATCTTAGATCTACATCTAAACACCAAGATTTGACAAGATAGTGAAGCTAGTCTTGTGATTCACTAAGTGTGCTCATTCATTCACCTCTAAATCTTGTATTTATCACTTGCTGGAGTTTATAAACTTTTAGAAGTGTGGTTTACATGTGGTTTTACAGGTTGAATCAATATCTTAGTGTGTTGATCATATGTTGATCAAGTTTGTTCATTACTAGGTAATCTTGGCATCCTAGTTTTGGGTATTTTCTAAGAATGCAAGTAACTCTTCACACCATAACTTGATTTGGTCACTTGCTGGAAAGTTTGAGAGCTTAAGCAAGAGTGTGTTCAGGTTGGTTTGATTTTGTAATCCATTCTTAGTGTGTGCAAAGTGTTGCATGTGTTTCAATCTTCCTTTCTATGCTTGGAAACCATCTAGGTTCAAGATAGAAGTGTTTTAGGGTCCTAAATCTTCATAGATCTCTTTATCTATCATTTGTTGAGAGAAAAGTGAGTGCTAAGTGCTTTAGGACAAAACCTAAAAGTTGAAGAAACATTAGAATCATGGCTTCCAATGGTGGGATCATGCTAGAGTCTAGTGAAAGGTTGAGTTCATCAAACTACTCTACTTGGAAAGTGAGGATGGAGTCCTTACTTGAGTTGAATGAACTCATGGACATAGTTGCAGAAATTGAAGAGAGACCTCTCACACTTCAAGAGCAACAAAGGTTTGATAAGAAGGCCAAAAGGGCTCTTCATATCATTAAAATGAATGTTACAAATGAACTTCTCAAGGAAGTTGGAAAGTGTCAAAGTGCAAGTGAGGCATGGAATGCCTTAAAGAAGCTCTTTGAATCAAAGTCCACATCTAGGGTATTGACCCTAAGGAGACAAATATTTTCTAGTAGGCAAAGAGAGGGTGAAAGTGCTCATGCATTTATCTTGAGAGTTAAGTCCCTAAGTGATGATTTAGCATGCATTGATGAGAACATAAAAGATGGTGAAATAGTCCAAGTTATGTTGAATGGTTTGCTAAATGAACATGCTAACCTTGTGCAAAGTTTTGCCATTCAAAGAGTCTTGCCAAGTGTGGTTGACTTGCAAGAAATCTTATTGGCTGAAGAACATAGGTTGCAATCAAAGCTTGATGGTGCATCCTTGCAAGGTGGAGGTGAAGAGGCTTTCTTCACAAAAGGCAAATTCAAGGGCAAAGGTAAAGGCAAAGGGAAATGGTCCAAAGGTGGTAACTTTGATCATGATGATCACTCTTCCTCTTCCTCTTCTACTAAGAACAATAAGTCAAAGTTCAAGTGCTTTTATTGTGGGATAAAAGGTCATTTTGCAAATGAATGTTATAAGAAGAAAAGAGAGCAAGGAGAGAGGCAAGGAAATCTTACAATAGATGAGGAAGAACATAACACATGTGAATCACTTGTTATGACTTCAAGTTTGTTAGCCAACATAGATGATAATGATCCTTGGTGGATTGATAGTGGAGCCTCATCTCACATGACAAGACATAAGGAATACTTTACATCCTTATTGTCTTATGAGGGAGAAGGTAACATCATCTACACTGCAAATGATGGTCAATATGACATCAAAGGCATAGGCACTATTCCTATTTCCCTTTCAACAAATAGGAAAGCAAATCTTGAAAATGTTTTGTACATTCCTTCAATCACTAAGAATTTGCTTAGTGTAAGTCAAATGATTGACAAAGGACTTGATGTGGAGTTCATTGGAGATGCATGTTTGATAAGTAAATGTGGATCCTTGATTGCTCAAGGTAGGAGGCATGGTAAACTTTTCAAGCTTGATGCATGTGTGATCTCTAATCATGAAGGATGTATGGCTAGGGAGCAATTGACAAACCAAGAAGTTTGGCACAAGAGGTTGGGCCATCCCAACTTCAAATCTTTGGAGGTAATGGCAAATAAAGAGCTTGTTCTTGGTCTCCCTAAAAGTCTTGTTGCAAACAATAGTGTTTGTGAACATTGTGCCTTGTCCAAATCTCATAGACTTGCTTATTCTAGATCTACTTCTAGATCTAAAGAAGCTTTTCAACTTGTGCATTCTGATATTCATTCTTCTAGTACAACTAGCAATGGTGGGGCAAAGATGTATGCAACTTTCATTGATGACTTTAGTAGGTATACTTGGATCTATCTTCTTAAAAGTAAGGATGAAGTGTTTGCTGCATTTGTCAAGTTCAAGAATGAAATGGAAAACCAATTCAATACAAAGATCAAATGCTTAAGATCTGATAATGGAGGGGAATACACCTCAAATAGGTTCAAAGACTTTTGTATAGCACATGGGATTAAGAGGGAGATGTCTAGTCCTAGGACTCCACAACAGAATGGAGTGGCCGAGAGGAAGAATAGAACCCTTTGTGAATGTGCCAAGGCAATGAGACTACATGCTAATCTTGCTAAGTCTTTTTGGGGGGAAGCTTTAGCATGTGCTAACTATCTATGTAATAGATGGACAAGTGCTTCCTTGGATGGTAAAACTCCTCATGAGGTTCTTTATGGTAGAAGGCCGAGTGTCAAGCATTGTAGGATCTTTGGATGTACATGTTTTGTCAATATCACACTTGATGATAGAACTAAAGAAGATCCTTCATCAAAGAAGGGTGTGTTTGTTGGCTATAGTGAAGTAAGCAAGGCTTACAAAGTGTACATTCCTTCTACAAAGAAAGTTGTCATAAGTAGGGATGTCATCTTTCATGAAGAGAATGTTTCCAATGTTGTTGATGTTGATGTTGATGTGCCTACTAATCATCATGATGTGCAAGATGTCTTGGATGAAGATGGAGATGCCACTCCAAAGCAAACTTCAAGGAAGACTCAAAGGCAAAGGGCTAAGCCATCAAGGCTAACCTATGATGAAAAAGGAAAGCAAGTGGTGGACAACTCTAACTTTGCTTTTCTTACCTCTTTTGATGAACCAACTTGTGTAGGTGAAGCAATTCAAAAGAAGGAATGGATCCAAGCCATGGATCATGAGCATCAAGCACTCATCAAAAGCAACACATGGAGGTTGGTAAAGCTTCCAAAGGACAAGAAGGCAATTGGTTGTAAGTGGATCTTCAAGATCAAGACAAATCAAGATGGATCAATCAACAAGTACAAGGCAAGGTTGGTGGCAAAGGGGTATGCTCAAGAATATGGTATTGACTATGATGAGACCTTTGCACCCGTGGCAAAGATGGTAACTATTCGAATCCTAATCTCTCTTGCAACTCTTTATGATTGGGATATGTGGCAAATGGATGTTACTAATGCCTTCTTGAATGGTGATCTTGAAGAAGATATTTACATGGAGCAACCCGAGGGCTATGTTTCACATGATGAGCCTAATCATGTGTGCTATCTCCAAAAGAGTTTGTATGGGCTAAAGCAAGCACCAAGGAGTTGGTATGCTAAGCTCAATTCCTTCTTACTTTCTCAAAACTTTGTTATGAGTGAGTATGATCATTCTCTCTACTTTAGATTGAATGAAAATGATATCACTTTACTTTTGATCTATGTTGATGACATTATCTTAAGTGGTGGTAACAATCTAGATATAGATGAAATCAAGATGGCACTCAAAAGAGAGTTTGAAATTCAAGATCTTGGTAAACTTCATTATATCTTAGGAATAGAGATTATTAGAACTTCTAAATCTACATTCATATGTCAAGAAAAGTATGTTAACTCTATTCTAAAAAGGTTTCATATGGAAGATTGTAAAGTTGTTTCTACTCCTATGGAATCAAATGTAAAGCTAACTACAAGAAGTAATGAAAGATCCTTCAAGGACATTACTCTCTATAGAAAGCTAATAGGATCTCTTATATGGTTAACCATCACAATACCTGATCTAAGCTTTGTGGTTGGTAAACTAAGTCAATTTATGCAAGATCCTAGTGAGGCTCATTGGAAGCTAGGAAAGAGAGTACTTAGATACATCTCGGGATCTAGAGATTTTGGCATCTTGTATGGAGGTACTACACCTAACCTTTGTGGATTTTCAGATTCAGATTCTGCAGGTGATCAAATGGATAGGAAGTCAACAAGTGCCTTTGCAATCTATCTTGGAGATGGAGTGGTCTCATGGCTATCAAAGAAGCAACCAACTATCTCTCTATCTTCCACCGAAGCCGAGTACAAGGCATTAACAACATGCACCAAGGAGATTCTTTGGATCAAGAGGATGTTATTGGATCTTCACTTGCTGGAACCAGAGAAGACTCCAATCATACTTTGTGATAACCTTTCAGCCCAAAGCTTGGCAAGCAATCCTGTTTTTCATGCAAGGAGCAAGCACATTGAGATTGCTCACCATTTTGTGAGAGATCAAGTCATTGCCAAAGAGGTGGAGCTTCAACATGTCTCTTCAAAGGAGTGTGTGGCTGATATCTTCACCAAACCATTGGGAAAGGACCTATATTTAATGCATAGATCTAATCTTGGAATGTGCTCAAAGACTATGTTGAAACTAGCATCCAATGTTGAAGAGGGAGTGTGAAAATTGTCAACATTTCCTAGCTAGTTTGAGGCCTAAATTGGCTAAAATTGTAAATAGTTTTGGTTCTGGAGTTTTGCACGTGTGAACCAGGCCACAATGTTTTTATTTACTGTATTTTTTCAGTATGATGAAGTGTCAAACTTCATACCCTTCAAAATGAGACCATTTTGATGTATTTTGGTCATATAAGCCATTTTTAGCTATTTTTCCTATATAGGGAATATCTAGGGTCAAGTACCTTCTAGAGAGAGGAGAGAGAGTCATCTTCCTCATCCATAAATAGTAGGGAAGTCGTGGAGAACAGGTTGGAGAAATCTTTTGTATGCTTCATTGAGATCAATAGATCATTGTCATTGTTTCTTCCTCCATTGAGAGCATTGTTGTGTGTATTGTCTTCAAGCTATTGTGTATGATCTTAGGTGCTTTCCAAAAGTGATAGGCTGATGTATTATGGACTGTATAATGCTATTTTGGGCCGCACTTGATGTTTATGGAAGTTTCCATTTGTGATAAATGCTTTTTGATCAAGTTCTTTGCATTCTAGGTAGCATAGAATGTGTTGCCAATTCCTAGCTTATGTAGTTTGGAGTGCAAGCATTCAAGCCAATGATCTTGGAGTTTAGATCCACTTAGGATCTGTATTTTTCACAAGAATATCTTCAAGAGCAAGCAAAGCACCTGTGGATATATCAACGAGTCTGCAGCCTACCTTGTTCAGGAATCGACGTCTATCCAAGAGGCACTCAGTCAGCCTGATTCCAATCTCTGGAAAGAAGCTCTGGATAAAGAGTATTTATCTCTTATCAAGAACAAACATGGACAATTGTCGAATTACATGCTAGCAGAAATGTAGTTGATTGCAAATGGATTTTCAAAGTCAAGTACAATGCAGATGGAAGCATCAACAAAAGAAAAGCATGACTTGTTGCCTACACTAAAACTTTCAGTCCAGTAGTCAAGCATTCTTCTATCAGACTTTTGCTATCATTTTCTGCTACAACAGATTTGGAAATACATCCAATAGATGTACAGACAACATATCTCAATGGAGTCATTGAAGAAGACATTTACATGGTGCAACCCAAAGGTTATATTATCAAGGGTAAACACAATCACGTGTTTAAATTCCATAAGGCACTTTGTAGTGCAGCAGTCTTTTATCATTATCACTTTATATGTGGATGATACATTGCTTTTAGCAACAGTACCAATTTGATAAAAGAGGCCAAGACAATGCTATCTTCCGAATTCGACATGACCGATCTGGGCAAAGCTCATTTATGCCTTGGTATACAAATCCACAGAGACAGAATATAGAAGTTGGTCTACATTACACCACAGAAGTACATCTACAACATGTTAGTCAGATATAATCTGATGAATTGCAAGTTAGCTCTCTCACCAATGGAACCAGGTCTCAAATTGTCAAAGGACCAGTGTCCCCAAACAATTCATAAGAAGCAGCAGATGCGTGAGTATCCTTACCATTCTATTATAGGATATCTTATGTACGCCATGATCTATACCAGGACAGACATAGCTTTTGCAGTCAGCTCTCTCAGTCAGTTTATGACTAATCCGGGTGTAACACATTGGAAGGCTCTTATTAAAGTCATGAGATATCTTTAAGCTACTATGGATTTTTGCATTTGTTATGGAGCAGTCGACAGTGACAAACTCAATTTACTCAATGGTTACACAGATGCAAGTTGGGCAAGAGATGTAGACACTCGTAAATCCACTTTTGGATTTACATTCTTCCTCAACAACGGTCCAATTTCTTGGAACAGCCGCAAGCAATCTTCAATAGCTCTATCTTCCACTAAATGAGAGTATATTGCAGCCTCTCAACCTACAAAGGAAGCAATTTGGTTGAGGAATTTACTCTCAAATATTGGTCTAAATCCATATGCTCCGATGACATTATTTTGTGATAATCAAAGTGCCATTGCTTTATCAACCAACCCTAGATTTTATTCTAGGAGTAAGCACATTGAATTGAAGATCAATTTGTCAGAAGCAAAGTTTTCAACGAAGAGGTCAGATTGCAATATTGTAGAATGCAAGATATGACAATAGATATTTTTTACCAAAGCATTAAGTTTGGATACACACAAAAGATTCTATGTAGAACTAAGTTTGAAGGTCAAGGCATTCAAGGATTCAGATTAAGGGGGAGTGTTGGATTAGTCTCCTTCTTACTAATCGACTAATCGGTTTTAATCCTCATCTATTGTTTATCCAGCATTTTTTCATGTTTTTATACAATCGGCAGCATTACAAGTGTTTTTACACAATCTGCAAAAATACATGGAGTTCAACAACAGTGTCATATTTTTTGCCTGTCAAGAATTACGAGTAAAATTACACTGTCTCATTTTTCGCATTTTAGCGACACTGTTGCCTGTCAAGAATCTCGTGGAAAAATGCAGTGTCGTCTTTTTCACATTTTTCATCTATCGGGATTTGCGAGCAAATATGCAGAGTCGAATTTTTCACTTTTTCAAAAGTGCCTCAAATGTTAAGGAATGACTTTGGCAAAGTGTGGGGCAATCCTAAATGCATTAATAATGCACTCTCAGGTTTTTCACAAAATCTTGACATTGTCGTCTTTTTGCGACAGTGTCGCCTGTGGCTGTTTTGGTTCATTTCTGCAGAAGTGACAGTCTAGTTCATTTATGCAGACAGACGATTTATGGCCAATTTCCACCGCTTATCAGCAATCACTGACAAGGAACTGGATGGATGCCAGCAGAGATCAACCAACTGGCAATCGCAATTGACGACCTAATTTCTTAGTATAAATAGATGTTCATATTCATACAGTTCAATCCATCAGAAGAAGCATTTGAATAGTTAGCTCTCTCTCTCTCTCTCTCTCTCTCTCTCTCTCTCTCTCTCTCTCTCTCTCTCTCTCTCTCTCTCTCTCTCTCTCTCTCTCTCTCTCTCTCTCTCTCTCTCTCTCTCTCTCTCTCTCTCAAGCCTACGAGCTTGAACACTCCTGAGCATTCTAGCTCACTTCTTAGAGTTGTTTTAGAGATTGCTATTGCGCTATTGCTTATCAGCAGAGCTACTTATTATCAGACTTATTTTCAGTTACTCAGAGACAACTTAGAGTGTGCGGTTTCTATCCGCTACTGTCTTGCACTCATTAGCATCTGATTTTGTTTTTATGAATCAATATCATCTTCTTATTGCATTCAGTATATGTCAAAATGCATGCATCTCTGTATTGCTTTTGTTGTAGGGCATCAAACTGTGTCTCAAGTACAGTACAAAAAAATAGAGTTTTGACTGTAGAGAATATGCTCAGTGAATAGCGATTGGCGAACTTGCCACCTAAGTGATTGGGAGGCTTGGTAAGAATTCTTGATAGGTCATTGTTATCAAGTTTAGATATCACCATTGTACTTAGAAGGCTCTTTTTAGTCTACGGTTGCAGTTTCAAGCAATTTTGAGCACATTTTGGAAAAATGGCGTATTTGAATAAATCTGTGCTTGGAGAAGCTAGCAAATTGGATGGGGTGTCCAATTATAGCATTGGAAGTTTCAAATGAAGAGCATTCTAATGTATAAGGATATTTAGGACAACACCACTAGGGTGGAACAATTCCCAAATACAACTCCAGCCGATATTCACTCTTTTGACAAAAGGGAGCAAAAGGCTTTGTCATTGATCAATTTGGTTGTGAAGGACCACGTCATTGCCATATTAGTGAAGTTGGTGACTACAAGAGGCACTTGAGAGGCATTGCAAACACAGTTTCTAATGGCAAGCCCCTAATGTGGTCCAATGCAAACTCCATCGTTGCTTGATGCAAAGTATTTTATTACCTTCATTGATGAATATTCGAGTGTGAAAAAAGTACAAAAAGGACCAAGAGTGGATCCTAATCTGATCCTCAAGAGGGATTGGTTGTCAGATTACTTGATCTATCAATCTACTTGAGATTAAGATCAATCTAGATCAATTCTAGACACAAAATCCTAACAAGAACAATTATTAACTGAAGGTAGGTGTACTTTTTGGTTTCACACATGTGAAACACTGTCTGAGTACGGACTCCAACCTGAAAATCAAGTACACATTGATAGAACCTCAAAACAATCAAAACAAATGTAGACAAATGGAGAGAATCACTCAAAATTGCTTCCAAAACCAAGATTGGTGTCTCACACTGATTATGGCCAAATGTGGCTCTATATATACAATAAGTGAGAGCTCGTGGTATTGATCATCCCTTTTATCCCACATGTGTGAAGGTGCTTTGTCATATGATGATGATTCATGCAAAACTGACACTTGGACAAAACCTTCTATTTTGAGCACTTTTGGTCCATTTTCCTTCTATATGGAGATCTACTTGAAAATTTCTAGAAGTCAAAATTCGTCTATTTCACCTTATTCCACATGTGTGAGCTGTCCTCTACACATGGGATATGACACCTAACCAAAGGATGTGGCTCAAGCAATCAATAGATTGATGCCATGTGTCATATGTCTAGAAAACTAGTTTTTGGCCTTTTTAGCCACTAGAACTTGAACTAAATCATATGTACATCCTATATGATTATGGTACATGACAAGTACACTAGTTTCACACGTGGGAACAGGCTCCACACATGTGTGTTTATCTATATACAAGATTTTTTTGCCTCTACCAAGCTTATTTTTGCATTTTTCACACTCCTCCTCAAAAATCTAGCTTGCTAAATTTAGCTTGATGGAAAACATGATGATCTTGAACTGGACTCCATGGGCTGAATTGGTCTTTGCTGGTTCAAAAGGTGTGAAGATCAGCCAATGAGCTTGATATTGATCTAAAATCACCATATCCATGATAGTGCTTCTTTGATGTTGACATCTTTGATGAGCTTGAGAGCTTTGCACCATCCTAGCACCTCCAAAATTGATTCCTTCCAATTTTCATGTAGATGCTTGACCTTGAGGCTTGCTCCTTCACATGAGATATGCTCCTCTTTCCCTTGAAATGTGAGCCACATGGGTTCAACCATGTTTCTTGAGTTTCTTTTTGGAATCACAACTTGAGAAGGTCTCTCCTCCTCAATCCTTGGCACACTTGAACCTTGAGATAACTCCTTAAGATCCTCTTCATGATGCTCCTTCTTGATGGAAATCCGAGACCTCCATGTCTCATAATGATCATAACAAATATGACCATTCAATATGCACTTCCTATGATTATCAAGATTACTTATGCTAGAAACATAAGTCCAAAAATCACCACAACTTGGCATGATTTTTTCAATATTGAAATAAAAAGGTATTTCCATCTCAATAAGGCTAACTACTTGCTTATGGATATAAGTATCCACTTTGGATGCTTCACTTATTCTCATAAGAAGTTTACAACTTGCCTTTAGGATTGAAAGCATACAATTTTCATCTTTATGAATGAACACATCATTCATGATCTTATTGAAACCAAAAGATCCTACATTATGAAGATATTTCCATTTCCTTGACTTCATAACTAATGTAAGCTTACAAGGAAAACATATTTTGCTATCTTTTAAGGCATCACACTCAACTACTATTGCCTTAATCCACCTTTGAGATACAAAAATCTCTTCAAAGCAAAATGGTTCTTCATAAGTTGACATGAGAGCATAAATCAAACTATTTTCATTTTGTGATTGCTCCTTATTCTTGATTGATTTCTCTTGGATAATAACAATAAGTTTGAACTTGTCCAAAGTTCCAAGCAAAATACTTTCCAAGGACATAAAATAAATCCAAGTTACTTTCATGAAAGTGACATCTATCTTTGCATCTTGAACCAAACAATGCACTTCCAAATGAAAAATTTCAAAAGATTTGACATGTGTTGTGATGGACTCTTGAAGACAAATCTTGCAAGTCCTTGTGAGACTCCAAGCCTCATTCACCTTTCCACAAAGGAAGCACCTTTCCTTGGACTTTTCCTTCTTGTATTTGCATTTTGAGCTTGAAGGTCCATCCTTCACCTCGGCCCCCTTGATTTGGTTCTCCTTGGATGGATTGGTCTTCTTTTTGTAGCATCTTGAGAAAAAATATCCTCCCTTGCCACAAAGGTTGCACTCAGGATCCTTTCTTTCCTTCAATAGGATGCCACCTATTGATGCCATGTGAATAAAAACCTGTGATATGATTCTAAAAATGTATTTGTGACTTTCAAGAGACTAGATTTGAAACAATCTAGAAGGATCTACAAAAGATCTAGCTCACAAACCTAAGAATCAATCTTCACAGTAATGACTAGTCACTTGGAAACTTTGCTTTGATCACTAAGACAAAAGCACACAATCTTTGAATCAAAACACTAAAGAAATCAGATCCAATCTTGAGTTCAGGATGTCTCAAACGTCTCTTGGCATTTTAGCTTCAGCTATGCGTCCAATCTGTGTATTTGATATATTGAGGATAATAAGAGCAAAAGCTTTACCATCCTTCAATTTCCACTTTGAGTCATCGTCTTCAGGTTTTACTTCTGTACATGTAACAACATCCCATAACTCATTGGTGACTAGCAAGGTCTATTGAAATGGAAAAAATAATCCATCTTGACTTTAGGCTTGCTACAAATATTGTACCATGCAAGTATGTTGTTCATAAATGCAAAATGCCAAGTTTGGCCTAGATAGAACTCGAGCTACATGGATATGTCATATCTCGATTGATGAGTACAACTTGCATATAGTTTGTAGACATAGAATTAGCAAAATTATGCTTGTAGAAACTCGTGGCAATTCACATCATTAATTGTAAGCGATCCATAGTGACATGCAAGGCATGCACAAAGTGTAATGGACACATGCATGATGATTTGTACATTTCTAGTTAGAACTAGCACACTTGGAAAAAGTTGGTAGAGTTTCATGCATGAGAAGTGACAAATGTCACATAGACTCTAGTTTTCACTTTAGATGTCATTAAATGATGGATGGATGTGGTTCTACCTCAAGCTACCTCAAACTCCATAAATATGCATAGCTTTCCTCATATTTTGTGATGAAGAACCAAAGCTTTGTAGCTATCTCATGCCATTTTGGATCCACACAATTTTTGTTGTTATCTCTCTATCTTTCTCTCTCTAACTCGTGTTGAGACTAATGCTAATACACTAATATCTTGTACTTTTGCTCATTATTAATTTATTGCTATCATATTCTGATGCTTAGCATGCTAGATTGTGATTAAGCCATATTTCTGAACTAGATCTTGTTAATCAATCTAGAATCAGGTTACTATGCTAATCACAAAGCTTAATTAGATCCATCAAACTTGTGAGCATTCCCCACACGTGTGAAATCTGGAAATTTTGTCATGGTATCAGAGCCAAATTGAGCTTTGTACAAGAAATTGAGAGCTAATTCAAGCAAAAAAACAGTTTTGCACTTTTTCTCACCTTTCTCTGAAGTGTATTTGGATTAAATCGGATTGGAACTGAATTTTCAGACCTG